>JASTWQ010000597.1:0-104671 GCA_035220615.1 Leptothorax acervorum
TGTTCAGTGGACATCCGCTTTTGGACATTCGGACGTCCAAACAAAGCCCAAATAAGGTCCGTCGGACGTTCTATGTACGTCCCATGGACGTCCATTTGTCACTACTCTGTACGTCCGCAGAATGTCCAAATATGTACGTCCCATGGACGTTTCAAAATAAAATATAAAATTTACTTCTCGTAAACCATTATTTTATTGCTGAAAATCTTGATTACGTCCAAGCTTAACTAAATAAATTTATATTGTACTTAGAAAATCTGCTTACGTCCACCGCTGGATTTGAACCTGGAACCCCTGGATCTTGAGTCAGTCACCTTCCGCACTGTGCTACAACATTGATTGATGAAGACGTTTCGTATTGTCTACATATGTTACACTTATTGTTAGCAGACGTACGGAAGGTGTCAGCTATATTATTATTACCCTTTTAATAGGGTCGGCTTAATATACATGTATATATATATTTCTTACAAAATTGATGTCGGTCATCGATTCGATATTGAATCGATGACTTATCGACATCGAAATTAACATCGAAAATTACCCGATTTCGATCAAATTGTTTTGGCATTAAAAGTTGCTTCTTTATAACCTGTGTTCAAAACTAAAAATTTTCACCATATAAAAATATGCAGATAGTCATCGAATCGATGTCGATCGATATCGAATCGCTGACTGTCTGCATGCTCTCATATGGTGATAGTCTCTTAATTTTAGACAAAATTTTTACAGTTTTGAACACAGGTAACATAGGAAGAAGCAACTCTTGATGCCAAAACAATTTGATCGAAATCGGCTGATATATATTGTTTTTATAAACATGTACAACTTCTACAGTAAACTAACATTTGATCATAAAAATATTCTTAGAATGTTGTACAAAGTTGTAAATATCGTAGTTGTGATTTTTACAATAATCTACAACTTCTACCATTTACTACATTCGCATAAAAAATATTCGTAGAATGTTGTAGACAGTTGTAAATAGACGATCGGGCTCGGCCCCCCTCGCAGCGTCGCTTTGCATGCACAATCACTGCAGCGAATAAAGCGCGCAGGAGTAAAGAGAAAGGGAAAATTTTTATATCAGTAATATTATTAATTAATTATTAATAATAATAAATTATTATTATTATTATCTATTAAATTAATTATTATTAATTATTTATTATTTATTATTTATTATTATTAATTTATATCGGTATTATATTTTTATATCGGTTATATTTTTATATCGGTAATTCATTCGGTCATTCCGAACAACCTCGCAACGTTCAGGCGGCGTGCGAGACGACCTTCGCTCGAGCATCTTCGCGCGGCTCGGCGATTTTTGTTCGGTTGGTTCGGAGGGCGGACGATTACCCGCGATCCAAACGAGAAATCGTTCTCCAAACGTTCGCCCGTCGTTCGTGTGCTGGTGGGGTACGTCCACGGAATGTCCAAAACGTACCTAATTTTGGACCTATAATGGATTGCTTTTGGACCTATTTTGGACATCGTTTTTAATTGTATTTTAATTATGTTTTTAAATACTTTTAATTAAAAACAAAAAACAGAGAACTTGAACCGCCAGTGAACAATTAACAATTAGCAAAGATATTATGATCGACCCAACTGGCAAATTTTATTGATCAAAAAACGCTACATTTCGACCGCAGATTTCGGTCCTTTTCAAGCGTATAGAAACCACTCACAAATATTAATTAATATTTTTTGATCAATAAAATTTGCCAGTTGGGGGGATGCACGATGAAATCTGCATGTTTTGACAATCAGAACGAAACGGTTTCAAGTATCTCGCGGATTGGCAGTTTGATTGAACGTGGAAATGAGTTATCAGAAATGGAAATCAAATTTCGAAGCGGGAAACGGTAGATACGATCCAAAATCGACTAGTAAGTTCGTTGCGAGCGTGACGCAATATATCACGGTTTATCTGATGGTGTGATCATCCTTCGCGACAATCACATGTTGCAAGCACTAACTATAGATCATATATATTCATGACAAAGTACTTCATTTGTTTGCTTTCATTATCCTTCATTCCATAAAAACATTTTATCATTCTTTGTTTTGTTACGCTTTGTGAAGATACTCGCGCTATAGATATATGTATATTTATTACGGCGTACTGTATTAAAGGTAATAAAGCATGAATATTATTAATTTAAAAGCATAGATTTTTAACAAAGTGAAAATATATGAAAAGCTAAAACATTAATAGATAATATTTCATATGCCGATAATTAAAACGTTAATAGACTACGTAAAATGTAATATCTGCAGAACTGCAAGCAGAAATATTATAATGTCACGTGTGTTTTGCCGTGGAGAAACTTGTTTAATCTGGTAGCAATTAATACACGGTTGCATAATTATTGAAGTTAATAACAAAAAAAATATCCGACGCAACTGTATTCCGGTTAATCTAACGAGAGTAGTACTGCCGTTTCGAAGAAAACAGCATGTTTTATGTAAAAAAAAGCAATAAAGCTTAGCTGTTGAAACTGTTATAAAGAGAACTATCGACGAGTGACGTTGATGGAGAACGATGCCATCCCCGTTTGTTTCGCCCGTGTCACGTCCTGATTGCAACCCCATTTTCCTTGCCCCTTTGTTTCAACGTGTTTACCTAGCTAAGCGATTCAACGACGTATAACATTGTAATCTGTTATACGTGGCGTCGAATGCGTTATGACAGAAGGACGGCGATGCTTCCAATCTCCCCTTTGGCCATATTTGAGAGGAGATGGACGGCGCTAACGGCGTTGCGGCACCGGAGAAATTTCAGGCTTCGGAGAGTCGACGTTTCCGGCTAGATGCGACCCGACAAATAATTGGCCACCCGCCAAATACCGACTTTACACATGCTAAATGTCACCGTTAGGCGAAGTCGCTAGGAGAGAGACTCGCCGCGCCGCGACGACGAATTTCGCTTGTAATTTTCGCGATGTGACAGCGGACATGTGGCGATGGACATGTAATTCACGCGATGGCGTGCCGAAAGCAATAGTTAGCAGTACAATAGTCAGCAATAGTTATTCGCGCCCTACTACTATTTTCGTCTCGTCGTCGCGTGAGGTTACGAGTCAACGACCGTATCCACCAATATTCTCCTCGTCGTTGATAGTGACGAGTGAACGACATTTCTTGAACTTGTTTACAATTTACCGTCATGGTAATTTGTGATTAGTATAGAAAGAATTGTTTATAAACCGCAACAATCTGAAGCATACTTGTAATTATATATTCTGATTCAGTTTGCTACAATTTTGTTATTTGAAAATTTTTTCTTTTTAAATTGCAATTTTTTCCAATAATAATCTTTATTGCAATACACATGTTTCAAACGTTTAATTGTTTTTATGTGTGCGGATTCTCAAATTAAACAATTAAATTTGTCGATCTGCATAAAGACGTGGTTTACCAAATTGTAAGTATTACAATTTTGCAGAATGTCTAATTTGCTATTATAACGCAATAATGATTAAATGGGACAATAATTTGCGGTTTAAATGAGTAATGGGTTAAGCACACACAGGTGCAATTTACCACTAGCTGAGTGAACCGTAACGAAGGTAGTCCATCGAATGAAGTGCCTCGGAGGTCGATTGACGAGAGAAGAGAGAGTGTCGTTAACAAAGTAATTTTTCAAACGAGCAAGCATTATTCCTGAGTTAAGCCGATGAGGGGGTTTATCGAATGTGCACGTCGGCAAAACAAATGGCTATTTGTCGGCGTATATAATTTTCCTATATTCTGTTTGCGAAATGCATTGTGTAGGTGCACGATGTATATGCATGTATGTACGTCAGACGGAGAGGCAGAAATTATATTGCGTATCCTACATTGCAAATGAGATATTTTCCCGAGTGCGATGTGAGACGTCGTTATTCTCATTAAAAGTTGAGCACCTAACTTGCAACGGCTCTATAATTTTCCTAATTATTCCGGGAGTTGTTTCTTTTTGTGGTCCTGCATACCCGATCGTTGACCTCTTCCATCCATTTAGTAATTATTTCACGTGCTTTGCAAATAATCCTGACGTGTCCCTGCCAGACCTCATAAAAACTTTATTCGCAGACGTGGACGTCGCAATGACACCGCCCTGTATCTCAGAAAGTAGAAAGGCGATATTCAGTCCGCAGCGGTAATACGAAGAATATAATAAAAAGGGTATAATACTTTCTATAAAATTGATGCTTTTACCATGGACACGGGAGAACCGATGGAGCTCGTGGAAACTTTTCTATTTCGTACTGGAATAACGTTAACCTGTTTTACCTAATATCAATAAAGTTATAACACATCTCAGAGATTATCCTCGTGAAAAAGAAAAAAATTATATAATATATAATTTAAAGAAAAACCCGAGTACGTTTTATAGAAATAGCTCAATCATTATGTTCTTTCTCTCATATTACTTTTAAAGAGCGCAGATCTGTCTTGGATATAAATTGTGCAATGACATTTGTCTTATATAGTACATAAACATCTAATTTATACTTTAAAAATAATTTAAAAATTTGAAAAACTGATTTTCGAAGAATCACCTAAATTATTTTCGATTATCTATAGATATAGGTACGATATTTTCTGATTTATTAACGATGGCGTGTGGCGAAAGCATGAGGAAAATACAAGTCGCGATGCACGTACGACGAAGAGTCGTAAACCATCAGCCGTAAAGCCCAAGCATTTACGGACGCGTCGCGCACTGGAATCAGACTTTTCACGAGAAACTTTTTCACACCGCACAGTTACAACATTTCATTCAGAAAAATCGCAGCTGTGATAATGAATTAAGGCTGAATTTGTCACAAACGCTACGATATATGCATGAAAATTTGAGTAAAAATACGTATCGTACGAAAATTTTAATTGGGACTATAAAATTTATTTTATTTATGGTTTGCTTTCTTTTAACTATATATAGAATAAGAGATACTGCACAATTTGTTACGATGTAAGTCTCTACTTCGTTCGATCTTGAAATTATATTAATTTAATTATTACAAATCTGTTGTCATCAAATTTACGATAAGAAATATTTAACGTCGAAAGTTTTATATCAGTATGTGTTTTATTACAAAACGGATAAACGGCGAAATAAAATGATATCTAATTGGATTAAGAATCTTATAGTGCAGATTGCGATGTCACTTGCAGTAGTACGGTTGAGATCAAGTGGGATCTTATGAATCGTTCTCTTGTCCAACGTAATAACAAAATATAATAAATAGCATATGTTGTTACCAGCTCTGGCGAACCTCCAGACTGTTGCCGACATGAATCGTCGTCGAAGGCTATAAAAGGAATATCAGCTCAGGGAACAATAACATTTGACCTAATCGAAAATATAATGAGAGAAAATAATATATTAGCAGATATTTATATTAAAACAATTAGAATTTAAAATGGAGCATGCATATCCTTTTCGGAGTAAAATGCTGAGCCGGCTAAAATGATGCAACAGAAACATTGTCATTAGTGTAAAACTATCATTTTATTTCAATCTATTTTTCTGCAGTTTTACGTGTTTCTATGAGAGCCTAAAATACACCTTAGAAATATTTTCTCATTTCTGACATAGTGATATATACAGCTAAATTTACATCCCATTATTCAAGTAGACGTGTATTAATCTTACGAGTACCATTTTTCTTCTCATTCTCATAAATAGAAGCAATACTGTCGCTAACAGGTTTATTAATCCAATGAGCCATGAGTGTAAAAATACGCAGCTGAGTGTCGGTAGATTTATCATGTCAGCGGGCGGACGAAGACGAATGTCCCGTAACAATTAATGACTGTTACTCCTCCGCGATAACGAGAGCATTCGAGGAAAAGCATCATTGAAAACGGTCACAATATATTGTGCGATCATTAATAAAACAAGTTTAATTCTATCAGGTATTAAAATGAATACAATTAGAGAGTTAACAAATGGAAAAATATATACATATATCACATACGCACACACACATATATATACACACAATAGCAGTGTAAAAGCAGCAAATTTTTTAATCCTCGAATCCGATATAAACGTGGAAAAACATCGTTAATAATAATAACACACGTAGCATATAGTACATTTAATGTGATTATGAATTTGTGCACATTAAATTAACTTAATCTGAATAAACAGAAAATTATATGTTGCAATAAATTGTAGAGCATATTTTATTCTATAATAAATTTTGTAGTTTTTATTTAAAATTTTTGTATATAATTTGTTTCTTATACTTTGGTATATTGTTTAATTTGTAGTAAATCCATTCTTATTATACCTATACATATATACCTATACATCAAGTATTATATTGTATAATGTTTATATTACATATACATTTTAATTTAATTGAATTCGTAACAGGTCAAGCGTAAAAACTTTAAATTGCGAGATTATCTTTGAAATTCAGTCGTTGACTTAAATCCTGTAAAAAATCCTTCTCGTTTCTATTATAATTCGAGTAATTCTTTCGCCGCCTCGGTTATCTGTAAATTGATTATCAAAGTCTGTTTAAAGTCGACTTTAACTGATGCGTAAAGCCGATTAAAACGCAACATCGGAAACTTGTTAATCTCGTTAGAAAAGTGCAGATAGTAGCAGTATAGCTAAATTATGATCCGCGAAAAGAAGGGCGAAATTACAACGGCTATAACTAGAGTTCGCGCTCGTTTCAGGCTTCACAGGCGCAACCGTTCAAATTATTTCTTTGTTCTAGAGAAATTACTATCGTGTACTTTTTGCCGCGAGGTTCTGTGCATCTTCCTGCCAACGTTATCCGACGGCGACCGGCACGGCCCTTCCGATAATTTGCTTTTTCCCCTTTGGTTTGCTTGTCTCCTTTCTGCACTGGTGCCCACTACTCTACTTTCTTGAAAATTTAATCGCGGAGCCGCGACGTCACCTTTAATGCGATTCTTCGCCGCGTTCCTCCTTTTACCTTGCCTCGTTTTACCGAAGTTTTATTTCATGCCGTCGACATCCGCCGACGCGAGACTTTCTAAAAGAGCCATCCACGTTCGTTGCGGTTAATAACAGCAACCTTTTCCCGCGAAGGACACTCGCTAGATCTTAAAGAAAGAAAGAAAAAAAAAACACCGGTGTTTCGGTATTGCAGTATCGGTTAAATATCGCCAGCGCCACCGGAAATGTCGGAATAAATCGGTTTTCGATATTAACGAATGCCATTCCGAGAATTGGTTAGCGAAATTAAATACGTCCCCCCTGGTTTGGAGCGGAAACGCGGTCTAAATTTAGCAATCGTAAGCTAGGATCCAGGAACCAATTTTGACTTCTACATTCAATTTCGTCTTACTTCAACTCTTCGTTCAAATAGGTACGTTAACGTTTTAAGAACGCTTACAACGACGAACTAAGCGTATAATATGATATTCAGCCAGTCGTGAAATTACGAGATACTACAAGAGATTCTGAATCGTAATTTTTATGAAAAATCTCATCTTGGATAATTGCGAACGTAACATGACGAAAGTGTAGGTACTTGTCCTACACGAGATCCTACTTGACTTCATGAAGCGCAAAGTTATAGCATTTATTATTAATTTCGTCCAATTCAAAGCATACCATGATTAATGATTATAATTAATAACGAAATAGACATTTTTACAATATTTCAAATTTAAATCACAAATAATGTAGAAGATATTTAATGCAGTATCGATTATTGTTTTTTCTTACAGTCGCAGATATGCATGAAAATAAATTGCAATATCTTGCATGTGTTGAAACTATATTTATGAAGCAACACAATTGGAATTATCATTATTCGCCGGAGTGACTTAAAAAAAATAGATATCGAAGTTGAGTTTTCATTCTCACATTTAGTCGTATTTTTAATGCTCATGGACGAAATCAACAACTCAAATTACTGTCTGCCCGTTTTACTTCGAATCAAATTACTTAGCCGCCGGCGGTACATAGGGATCGTAATTGCGAAGGAAACTTCTCAAAAGATGCTAAAGTTCGAGAAAACTTTCTTAGGCTTGTTCTCAAATTTACATTTTCCGCGTTCTAGCGAAGAAGACTTTGCCAGTCTACGACGACTTTTACCGATGCAGTGCCATCACCCTGGTATAATTAAACTTGTCGCATATCCTTTCGGAACATCGTATCTATTACTCGGGAATGGAGCGGTCTCGAGTACTTCGCCGCGATCTATGTCGACACGTTTCATAAAATTTCATTATACCTTTTTGACAGTTATTGCGGTTCGTTAACATAGGACTACTTTCTGTTGAGCAGGAACGAACGGATGCGCCGGACAGAATTGGCCCTGGAATGGTAATAGCGGCGCGATAATAATGGCTATCATGGCGACCAGCCTGTTCTTGATGATGACATCGCTGACGATAACGAATGCAGTGCCGAGGTGCGAGCCGATGGTTAGCAGGTAGCTTGCGGGCATCCTCTATATGAAGATATCACTGCCACTGTCTGATCCGATTACGTCGTCCATGTAAAACCTAGTAGTCTAGGGCTTCCAGTTATATATGTTACTATGTATAGAATAGATAATCGAATAACGATGATTTTTATTCTCGAGGAGCCTATGAAACGGAGAGGAATTGGTGAAACGCTGGTGGATCGACGCGAGACTACGCGTTATTCATATACAGTTATTTTTCAACATGTTGTCCTTTGATGTAAATTGTTGATCACTTATAAGAAAACAAACTAAGGATAGAGCAGCGTCCGTGAATTGAGACATAGGCAGGAATAATGATTACTAAAACAACGAGGTGATCGTGAAATTATTACGAACCGAGGGATCAGCTTCGTAAGCGATCAGGATTACAAGGTGATACAAATTTTTCAATGACGAAGGAACGAAGATAAAGATTATGGTGATTCTACTTCTGTTACGTTTTGATTTTAATTTTGCCGACAGAACACACGTCGAGTGCTGTAAACGCGATATTTATTAGTGACCGGAGTGTTCACCAAGTGTCAAATATAGATTATACAGGGGTAACTATATAATAACTGATATAATAATGTTAGTGCAGTAACGAGCGGCGTTCTGCTCAATATTCTCTCCTTTTATGATGTCTAACAGGAAACGCATCAGAGGTACCGATTTGTAATCTGTACAAATTGTAATAAACTATAATACGAACCGTAAACATGATATACCGCATTATTGACACGCACCACGTATCGCTATTTTATTTCTTTCCTTTATATTTACCAATATTTACGCAGATCTTCTCACCAGGGAATAAGATCAATTCAAACGTTAGGTAAGTACATTTTACCTCTTTATGCTCTCTTTCTGCATTCAATTTTTATTCTTCATTGTAGCGGAATTATTGTGTTTATCTATATATTCCGCTGCGTTTCTTCGTGTTTATTATATAGTATTCATATTTCACAATATATAAAAGCTCGTAGTCGGAGAATAAACCGGTATAAAATTTCAGACTTACGTGCGAGCTCTTGAAACAAAGTCCTAATCCAGAAGATAATTTTAAATTTTTATACATTCAAAACGAGTTAATATTGATCTATCCGTTTCACGCAAGTACGCGCGCGTTTACACGAAGTACTCTTGGTCTTCGGCACGGCTTAGCATAAAAATAATTATCATCCAGTTGCGTCAGCGCATTTCTCCCCCTTCCTCCCTCTCTCTTTCCATAAAAACGTTTATGTATTCCCTCTTTCGCATTCGCAAAAACGTTTTAACCTTTAGGACAACCCGTGTCAATTCTACGGGAGGATTCTAATTGGACCAATCTCGAATCGATGTGCCTGACACTTAAAAGCACTTCTTCCCTCATTAAGCGAGAGTGCGCAGACTTATTCATTATGCGATATGTTAATGCGGGGCTATCTGGTCAGCTTAGAAAGCCCTAAACCCGGTTTAAAGATTTCCAATTCGAGAACACACGAATCTTCTTAATGTTTGTCATTAAAAACTCAAAAACGAAACCAAAAAGACGAAATAGCAGTGATGAACTTTTGTCGCTTTAAACATCTTACGAGATGTTATTTCAACGCAATTTTAATAGGTACAACTTTAATATTAATTTCTGTACTATTTTCCGAGAATTTTACTACATTTTTTTTTAAAAGACGATACAATGCAAAGAGTAGTTTGAGAAATCTTGCTGAATAGAGTCTCACAGTCGAGGAGGGAAAGATAAAGAAGGACGCGCGAGGAAAAGTAGCGAGGGTCATGAAAATAGTCGGATTAGCTACTCCGGAGGAATTGGCAAATTGCAGAAATTGCAGGAAACGTCTTATAAGCGTTTCCACCAGTAAATTATGGCGCTCGTAATTCCGCCTCACCGCGGAACAAGATATATATTGTCCGTATATGACGATGTATATAGGTATGTGTAGCGTTGCAGAAGGTGGCGAGGAAGACGGAAATGCAATTGCGATCGCCATGAAATTGACATTAATTAAACGCGCAAGGAGAACGTGACGGGGCCAGGTGGCCATTCGGTCCACTTGGTTTGCAGCTGAAATTAAAACTCGGCTACATGCAGTATGGACCGCACGTGTCTGACGTGCCGCACGTGCAGTTCTACTCCTCAACGTTGCGTGACACATGGCTCGCAAAAGCCTTGATCCAAACCACTTGCTCCAACGCTTGACATCTTATCGCCCTGCATTTATTCGAATTACCGTTGCATTTCCTACGTGCGGACAAACTGATGCAATAATGTAAAGGAAAAATGAGTTTTATGTACGTATTTAAAATCCATATTTAAATAGAATTTTAAAATTTTATTGCAGTTAACGTGATATGTAGAGGTAAAATAGTAGTCCAGCAAAACTTATAAAGTTTATGCGAAATTTATCCGTTTATTTTTACGTGCAAAAACTTGGTTTTTAATTATTGTATATTATATAAAACAACATAATATTTATTAAACGATAATTTTTATATAAAGCTTGAATTACAATAATACGATTAATTAATCGTCGCCTCAATTTTTAAAATAATAAAATAACTCTTTGCAGAAGAATTATATTTTTATAGCGTAATATATATTCTGTATTGATAAACTGAATAGAGAGTTTATTACACCTCGGGCATTCTATCCCGATAATTGAAGAATTAATACCTCTCCAAGGGTATTAAGGACAACCGCGAATATCTCGAAGCAGGTCTTATCGTAAAGCCCTCTGGACGTCTTATATCCAGTGAAAGTTTATACCAAACTAAAACTATCTATTACTTTTAAAGTTTCTTGAATCGTGTTCCACAGAGGAGAAGAAGAAGAAGACTAAGAATAAGATAAAGGGGAACAGGTAAAAGCTGCAGATCGCCATTCCAATACTTAATCCATTCGACTACGACGCATCAAATTACTCTTAAGGGGTTAGGCCACTGTAGCGCGCATAAAATCACGTGCATTTTTAACATTTTTTTTTTGTAGGAAAAAATAATTTATTAATAAACGCAATTACAGTGCTGTTAAATGTCATTAAAAAAGTATCTAAAAAAAATTTTTTGAATTTTTTTGGTCATATAATGGTCGACTACAGGCAATTTGATCGCTTGGCGTCTTTTAAATTGGCCAGACAAATAACTTCGACAATTTTCATCCAATTGACTTCAAATTTTGATATGATTTGTCTAATTACATTTCGCAGAGAAGTACGTAGGATATTTTCGATAAATTAAAAACTTTTAATTTTATGAGCAGTTTTATACGAAATTTTTCACTAAAAATTGTACTTTTTACTTCAAATGTCTACCATTTTCGAAAAAATCAATATTTTGGAAATATCCTACGTACTTCTCTCAGTATTCTTATGTAAATTAACAAAACATTTTTTTTTTTTTTTTTAGGTCATAAATTGCGGACGGTATTTGTCTGGCCCCGGAGCGCCTCAAAAAAAAACGCCAAGCGATCAATTGCCTGTAGTCGACCATTATATGACCAAAAAAATTCGAAAAAAATTTTTTTAGATACTTTTTTAATGACATTTAACAGCACTGTAATTGCGTTTATTAATAAATTACGTTTTCCTACAAAAAAAAATGTTAAAAATGCACGTGATTTTAGGCGCGCTACAGTGGCCTAACCCCTTAAGAGAATCTATAAAAGCATTATTTACCAAGAATATCTTGTCATTTCGCAATATACCGTTACATTTGCAGTGCATAGATATTGATATATTGTTCTCAGAATTTACATAATTCTTCTATAGACGGTATTATATATATTTTTGTTACAATATCATTATGTTAAGATAATAAATGTAATTTTAATACGATAGATTGTAATGTCTCTCAATGCAAATGTTTACTTACCACGACGCGGACGCCACGATCAAATTTCTTATTTGTCTTGGTAAGTATATACCGTAAAAATGATACATATCTCAAACGCATGCACGACATTAATCTTTTGTACACATAAAATACTATATGCGCCAATAAATGCAATCAGACAAACAAATAGGCATTTATTTGCAAATCATTGTGGCCTACATGTATATTGAAACAAACGCTGAGGTTAATTTATTTCGTAATATTTCAAATACACATAGGGAAAGTCGAAAAACATCATGACATCTCGTTAACGATTTCTGCAATTCAAGCACGCTTTCGGTAACAGGATGCATCAAAATCCATATTCAGCGACGATAGCTACCGTTCGTTACATTCGTGTTAGTTATCGCCAAACGACCGGGTTCGTCCAATTAAAGTCTCGTAACAAGAGCGACTAAAGAGTACAAATCGCAATATTTACGGCAAAAAATTCCGAGATGTTGAAGTATCCTTAAAAGAGATTATAAAAACTTTAATTGATATATAATTTCCTTTTACTTCAGATATGTAGATGACATTGCAATAGCTGCTCCTCCTGATTTAATTGACAAAATACTTAACATTTTATAATTCGTTTATTCCCATCTAAGGATATAATTTACCATTTAATTGGGGAGTGACAAATTAAACTTTTTAGACGTAACAATTATTAAAAATAACAAAATTTTGGAATTTGATTGGTTTAATAAGTCCACATTTTCTGGACGCTATCTTAACTTTATGTCATAACACCTTGCTTTCAAAAAAGAGGCAAAATAATAAGCATGGTAGATAGAACCTATTTATTATCACACCCCAAGCTTTACTCAAAAGACATAAGGTTTACAATAGACACATTATTAAATAATAACTATCCGTTGCCTTTTATTTTTAATACAATCAATAATAGACTAAAATCCCTTCTTAGCAAACATACATACAAGCAGAATAGCACTATGAATACCAACGATAAGACAATCAAATGCCCATGGTCTTCCAATCCAATCTAACAAAAATATTGTCTTATACATAATTTCTTGCAAAGATTGTGATGCAACCCATTTTGGACAAATATGAGGTAATTAAGAACCAGAATTTCCAAACATCGGCATCACATCCGTAGGGAACACATTCATTAATTCAGTTATTACAGAACATCGAATCAATTTCAATCATAACTTTGATTGAAAAAATGTTCAAATCCTAAGCAAAAAGAAAAACTTTTATCAAAATAATTAGTTTCTGAAATGTAGCCTACTTTAAATTTAAAAAAAATAGTCGCGATCTACAAACAGATACTGAATATTTGCACCACATATACGTTTTTATTTTAAATAAATTATAAACAATGCCCATTATTACCATTGTTATAATTCATAAATACAATTGTCTCTAATTACATTTATTTCAGGAACTTTTCCAGTTATAATATTGTAATTATTAATACCTTTATTGGTTTATTTATTCTTTATTACCTTTTCAATAATTTCACTGTTATTATTTATTTATTATGTTTTACTCTTTGACCTCAGATACGATAATTTATTTTATATTGTTATTTATTATTTAATCTCATTTGACTTCAATTATTGTTTGTTAGCCGCTTCCACAGTTATCATTTCACTTTTTGACTGTCTTTGACTATAATTTTATTGTAATTTTACCGTGTGTTTCTTTATTGTGTGACCATTTGATGTAATTTTCTACCACGGCTTTTCAAGTTTCATATTCACGCTCTCTGGACTATATATGGTGAGTTGACTGTGGACTCTTATTTGATTTCTAATCATTTACTGTGTTTGATAATATCACAGATAATGATCAATTAGGCCAATTACATGCCAACTTTCGAACATGAAACGTATTGATTTTTTGACTTTCCAGTCTCGAAGCACTCACCTGGGCTCAACGAAAAGCGTGAGAAATTAATCATAAGTAAGTATATATTAATTTTTCACACTACAGATAGCTCAAAGTGAAGCCAAAACATCCGTTTTAAATTTTAAATAAATTACTATACTAATGAATCTGACAATTTAAATGCACCAACAATCACGTTGCACTATTGCAGCCAATTTGTTACTCTACTTTATTGGTTTTATTATCGAGAGTCCTAAGTTATTTTTCTTTTTATTTGATATGTAATTGGAGTATTGCGGCTGCTCGACTTCAATATACGTCTTTATAATAATGCAAATAGGATATAATTTATTATATTGGAGGCGGCTAGTTTTTTATCAATTGTTTCACAAGAGAGTCTCACGGCATAATACTATACTTTGTCCCAAACTTTTACTTGCGTCAACAATACAACTTGAATTGCCAGTTTAAATCCCGATCTAGTACGAGTCTTAAGGCAGACTTGGCTAACGTGAGTTTCTATTGGCGAAGTTTACTCGAGTTAAAGAGGTCTAGTCTGCACTGGAACAAAGCGTTATGCACTCGAACTGCGATAGAGCATGCCACAAAATGGCGAGCGAAGCGAGAAAAGATGTCTCGGCATATCATTCTCGTATGTAAGCGATAGAAATGGTAAGGAAGTAACTTGATTTGCCTCTCTAGCGGCTTCATTTAAATTCAGCGTCTAAGTCGATGTACAAGGTAATGGGTACAAATTGCATTAATTAATGCATTATGGAAAAGATCTATGGTTAAATGAACATAAATGATCTTGAAATTGCGTGCATTAAATAGACATCGAGTTGAATATTAATCGCGGGTTTAAATATAATTTTGCAACTATTAGCAAAATTCGGTAAACATTATCGGCGTATCAGAATAAAAAGATTGACAAGCGAAAAGCGAAATTGGCAGAAATGCTGCACATAACAAGACAAAGAAAAAGAATTATAGAGAAAATTGACGAAAGGAAAAGTAGAAAAAAAGTGTGAGGGGAGGGCGATAAGAAAAGTACGAACACGCGAGACTGCCGACTTGGCACGCTAAAAGTGAGAGGATATGGACCGTTTCCGTAAACTATCAAGAAATTGCATTAACATGGTTATCGCCGGCAGCAAAGGAAAAGAATTCCCTTAAGATTCGTACAGCTCTTTGCTGCGGGAAAATTTTAGTGAAACAAAAAGAAGCTACGAGAAAAGTTGTGGAGTTAACCGCTAATAAGTCGTCTCCACCGAGAAAAATTTACAACAAATATTTGTTTTCTCGCTACGTACAATTTTTTTCACTGCTTTTTACAAATTTGGATGACATAAAATGTAGGTATCTCGTATAAAAAAATTTGTAAGATTAACATCACCATTTAATACACAGGATTTTGCAGAGAATTCTATTTTATGTATTTCGATAAAATTGTCACATTTTCCAACGATAAAACAATAAATTAGGGTATTTATGCATTTTAGGGGATACACCTCCGATGAGCTTGATCTTGACATATGTTGTCAAGGTCACCCTTATGAGTGTCCTTTAGAAGGTTTTAGCCGTCGCTCGTTTTTTATTGAAAAGTTATTAACAAAAAAAGTTTGAAAAATACAGCAGTTATTTTGAGTATTGAAAGGCATAAATACGATTAATATGTGAAAATAGTACATGTATGAACGAAGGAAAGTTATTTAAAGCAGCGAATTGTTGGTATATTGAATAGTTTTTTTGAAGCAGAGAATTGTTGGTATGTTGAAAAGTATACAGGGTATTCGAAAAGTGTGAGACCCCCCTATTATCTCAAAAAGAACGCACTTTCACGGAAAATGACTCGAACAAAAGTTGTAGGGTTTAAAAAGATCTATTTACTGACTTTATCAGTTTGACCATGGGTGGCGTCTCCCAGGTCAGGTCAAGATTACTTTAAATTTTTTAAATAAAACCCCCTATTTTTTATTGCATATTCTTATAGCTCTCTTTGTTAAAAATTTCCTGAGATATTTCAAATTTTCTCATTAAATTTTTAATATAAAATATGAAATATCTCCTAAAGTAATTACTTTTCGATGACTTTACCTTAATACTTTTGTACGTAGAATAATGAAAGAAATTTAATAATGAAAATAATTCATACATTTGCAATTTTGTAAAATTAAATGCATCTACTAAGTGCAATCAAATTTTTTATGTTCTTTTTTACAACATTTGATTCCTTTCATTATTCTACTTATAAAAGTATTAAGGTAAATTCATCGAAAAGTAATTACTTTGCGAGATATTTCATATTTTATATTAAAAATTTAATGACAAAATTTGAAATATCTCAAAAAATTCTTAAAAAAAGAAAGCTTTATTATAGTGTTTTGAAAACTTCTCGACAAGGGCTATAAGAATATGCAATAAAAAATATAAGGTTCCATTTAAAAAATTTAAGATAATCTTGACCTGACCTGGGAAACGCCACCCATGGTCAAACTGATAAAGTCAATAAATAGATCTTTTTAAACCCTACGAAAATGCGTTCTTTTTGAGATAATGGGGGGGGGGGTCCCACACTTTTCGAATACTCTGTATATACAATTTTATATGTTAGAAAGCATAAGTATAAAGTATTCTCTGCTTTAATCATAATTTTATGATTATAATTGTAAATTATCTTTAATTGTACAATTATAATCATAACATTATGATTAAAGCAGAGAATGATTTATATTTATGCTTTCTAACACATAAAATTGTAAATATACTTTTCAATATACCAACTATCTTCTGCTTTAACAAAAAGACTATTCAATATACTAACAATTTGCAGCTTTAAGGGGGCACACCTCCCTGACCGTCTCCAAAACAAGCATAAATTCTAGATTTCTTTTCTCCGCAATTACTGCGTAAAATTAATTTACATTTAAGGGGTCTATTCTACATAATTTTAACTATAAGTCATAAAAATTTTATTGAAAATTGTGGCCAGTACAGCAATTCTTGTGAAGCGCCGCACGGATCGACGGGCGACATTCTCACGCCCACACGGATATTCTGATATTCTATCTTGTTTTGGAGACGGTCAGGGTCGTGTGCCCCCTTAAATGACTTTCTTTTGTTCATACATGTACTATTTTCACATATTAATCGTATTTATGCCTTTCAATACTCAAAATAACTGCTGTATTTTTCAAGCTTTTTTCGTAAATAACTTTTCAATAAAAAACGAGCGACGGCTAAAACCTTTTGAAGGTTACTCAGAAGGGTGACCTTGACAACATATGTCAAGGTCAAGGTCATCGGAGGTGCATCCCCTAAAATGCATAATTACCTAAATTAGAATATAAAAAGAACGCGTTGACTTTCAAAGAGGTGCTTATTACAATTGTCCGAGTACAGACAAAATTTTATATTTATTTGAGAGTATTAGTAATTTAGTACCATTAGCTGCGAAACAATTAAAATGCAAACGCCCGCGATTTGTAACTGGCGATAAGTTGTTGGAACGAAAAAAATAACGGATAGAAAAGGGGATTGTATATTTTTCCTTTTTCGGCCGCAAGTTCGTCTATACATTTTCCTTTTGCGGTCCTCTTTTTTCCAAGTCAGACAAATTAGTTCCTTTGCTAATTTCCGCTTTGCGTATTCCGATTTTAGCAAAGCGAAGCGTGGACAGCGAACGACTGACTGCGCGACCAAAAATGGTCACGGATCGAATTAAAGCCAATTACGCAAAAAGTTTTTGTTTTCTGTCTGATTCATGCGCGTCAGCATTCGAATTTCATTAATTAATTATGCGAAAGAAAGTGACCACCAGACGATTGTATCCGGACAAAAAAGTTGCCCTGCAAAAACGGATTCCGGCATACAATAGTTCGACGAACTAGACGATCTGATGAGCCTTGATGATACCAATCATTTGCACTTTTAATTAAACGCCGTGACAAAGCAATAAATTGGCGTAATAAATTGGTGCCGCCAGTTCGGATAATGGCAGCATAGACGATATGAATTGCTTCAGCTATGCGGCATAAGAAGTAAGAGTAATATGCAATTATGCGATAATTAAATTTAATAATAATGATAATAAAACCAAGGACTCATACCCCGCCTTTTGGTATTTTGCCATTATCATTAATCATTATATGA
This sequence comes from Leptothorax acervorum, assembly GCA_035220615.1. Lineage (NCBI taxonomy): Eukaryota > Metazoa > Arthropoda > Insecta > Hymenoptera > Formicidae > Leptothorax > Leptothorax acervorum. The sequence continues at coordinate 18,315 of JASTWQ010000597.1, forward strand.
CATTATTGACGTAACAACAAAAAGGAAAGAAGAGAAAGAGAGAGAGAGAAGCCAAATTACTAGAACACAGTAATACGAGAAATTAAAAAAGTGTGGTTTAAAATTATCGATTGCAACACATGGATGGGAATATCAGATAAATGTTACTCCGACATTACTTGCGGTAAATGCATAAATAACGAAAAACAAGTAATTTTTTCACAATTTCCGTTATATTTGTCGATACGCATTTATCGATATACATGTCGGGTCTCAGCTGCGCAGAAAGTTAGATTCTCTGTTCTTAATTCCCCGTTCATTCGAACGAACGTAAAAGAAGAAATAAACTTAAGAAAATAACTCCATGCTCGTTAAAATCGCGTGCATAACGGTATAATAATGTTTGCATGCTGGCACAATATCGAGTAAAATAAAACATAGGATACAAACTAAGAAAGAAAATATAAAGCATATAACTTTAAAATAAAAATACTTGACTGAAATAATAATGCAATCTCTCTCTTAATATCTCCGGCTTTTAAATCTTTGCAATATTTAAACTTCTTTTGTTTTTCAAATTTGATTCTATTAAAGCGACGGGGCGATACGTCGCGTTGCCGCAAGTCGGCGATGCTTTTAGCATAATAATTTAACGTGACGCCGGTTCGAGAAATAACTACTTAACAAGTTAGACAAGCTTAATTAACCTGCGAGAGATAAAGCAGGGACGGACATTCTTGACACAATAAATTGAATAATTGGAATTATCAATAACTTCAACTGGCCTCCATTCCTTATTTTATTGCTCGTGAAACTTTAGAAACGTATCGATCGGACGAGTGCCACTGGAAAGTATACATTCGGCTTCGCCGCAATCGAGATCACGTAAGCTCGTGTCGTAATGACTTACGCGAGCACGTTTCCTCTGGCGCAATAAGATACATTACTAACACCCTTAAGATAGACCGGGGGGTCGTTGGCCGCGCGAGTCGCTCTTGATCGCTTCGTATATCGCCATCTCGAAATACGATCGCTCCGGAATGTGCGCGCGGCCGACAGTCATAATTACTTAACAAATTATTCGAGCGACACACGCTTAATTAAATCGCGGGAAGGCGAGACAGGACGTTACTCGCACTAGAAGCTAATCCATCACGATTAGCAGTCGCTGTTTCTAATTTGACGCTCTCGACGTTCTCCATATACATGTGTCCGATAATGCCGGCGTGCATTTATCATCGGATTAATACCGAAGTGCCTCCGCTATTGCGACTCCACGACTGGCTTCGCTAACGTTTATCATTGACCTATCAATTCGTATCCTACAGGAGCTCAATGGTACACCGATCGCGACGCGTTGGATACGTGTCATCTCGAGAGAAACCTCCAAAATTATACAGCTTCCTACTAAAGCTTTCTCGCGCAATTTAAAAACTTGGACATCATCGCAGAGCAAAGCAAAGTATTTATGAAACAACTACTTTTGTAAAATAATTCTGTAAACGATAGACGCAAACGATCGGTATTTCAATGAAACTGAAAGTTTTACGATCAAGCGAGTAAAATAACGTAAAACGCATTGCAATCCCATTTTATGCCTCTGTTATTGCGATCCGATTAACCTTATGGTGCCCATTCACTAGGCGATACTGAAACAACCGGATCGAGCAATCTCGTCGCTTTCGACAAAATTTCCCAAATATCTCCTAGTCAGTGGGCAAACGCAATTACATTGTAAGCGATATTTCGATCGCCTGAGCAATATTTTGATTGACGGTTTGTCCCGTGAATCCGATCGCAATCGCCGGCAATCTGAAGCAGATTGTACAGTGATCGATCAGTGAATGGACGATTGCAACCGGATTGCCTGACTTGCTGGACGCGCGCATGCGCATATCACTTTGTTTCTCACCACACACTTGTCACACATGTTTTTCCATTGTATCGGTTGTCAACCAAATCGCTTGTATGTCGCCTAGTAAATGGGGAGCTAGGAGAGCAACCAAATTTCCCAGCAATTTCAGAGCAATCACGTTGTACAATCCGGTTGCTTCAGTATCGCCTAGTGAATGGCCACCTTTAGGCCATTACTGACTATCAAATCGTATCCTATATATCTGACGGAAATTAATTCAGCGGTACGTCATCATGCTACATACATTTCAAGTAGCCCACCAAATTATATCGCTGCAATGTTACGCGTAGAAATTTATTATAGCGAATGTTAGGTATTACGCATATTCCCCTCAGGTTGAGGATATGAATATCTCATTATGGTGTATCGCGATTGTAATGCATGTGCTGAAAATGCCTTATATTGATTTAATAAGTATGTATTAATCTCTGGATTGTCGGTAAACCGATCTCTACATTTGCGTTGCCGTTTAACAACAGTATCATTTATGCTGTAAAATAGGTCCCATTAATGTTATGTTAATGTGCAAATATTCATCGAAATGTAGAGAATGATGAATTTAAATGATGGCGGTACAATGAGTTCGCATTGCACATAACATTTAATATCACCGAGTATTGATACACGCATCGGGAGACTATCATTTCTAACGATATTTTGATATAGGTATTAATCACGTTATAACAATAACGTATAGATTTATAATAATTATGTGTAACATTTTTGCGGAATGTACATTACCTAATATGTATCCATAATTCACTTTTGAAGTAAAGCCTACACGTTTGCAATATATCGCAATATTTAATTTAAAAAATATTTGTTATTGCTATTATTCGCGTGGAAGCTTCCCCGAAGATACGGCATTGTCGACTGCTGTCCTGTATCATGTATTATTACGCGGAATTTTAGGTAAACGAGAGAGAATGCAGTGATTGCTGAATACTTGCTCTCTTTAGTCAGATTTAATTAGCGAATACGTTGCAATCTCATTCACTTAGGGCACGGGCACACAAGCGGTTTGGACCGCGCGGTTTCACGCGACGTCTCTCTCTATCTCACGCGGCGAGAGAAAGACGCCGCGTGAAACCGCGCGGTCCAAACCGCTCGTGTACCCGAGCCCTTAGAGTTCCGCGCGATAGCACGTGACGCGCGATATGTCGATGATTCTATCGCAAATGTGAACACAATCGCCAGATGGCTAATGGATACGAGACGTGGATAAATCTAATAACACGGGAAGGAATACGTTATGTCATTATTCGCTTTAAGAACATTGTGTTCAACTCTTTGTGATTAGCGGAATATCTAACAAACATGGTAGAGGAAGGGGTGGTATCGTGGCCCCCCAGTTTGTTCTTCTTTATAAAATCTAAACTGTTACTTTAACTGCTCTAAACTTTTGCTTAAAATGGAGGTAAACTATTCAGTTTGTGTCTGCTAAAACGTGGAACCAAAGAAAAAACAATTAAATTATATAGAACATATATTTTTGAAGCATGTCATTTTATGACGTTTGGAAAAAGTGAGGGTAATATGGCCCCCATCAAAAATTACAACTTTTTTGACAACAGTGTTTAGAAACTAATGCATAAACATTACAGAATAAATAAAACAATTTATAAACTTCTCAGTTTTATCATTTATAAACAAAAATTGCACACATATTCAACACATATTCTTTTTCGCACGATGTGCCCATAAGCGACAAATAAGACATTGAATCCAAATTTCACAATGTTGGTCCATGGAATAACGTACCTGGCAAAAATCTGCGTCATCAGGACCCCCACCAGGAGTTTCAATGTTGGATATATCCAAAACAGGACTTTGGGGCCTAGATCCATCATGGGGGCCACTATATCAACATACGTTGCTTCGGAAATTTTTGATTTGTAATTAAAAATACTGAAGACTGAGCAAACTTACTTGGAAATATTGATTTCACGAACCTTTTGGCGAAGATATATCACCATAAATGTCTCCGAATCCTATAAATTTCTGAGAAATTTTTTTTTTAACAAGACAATGAACTTTTGTTCTGCGCGTTGTGACAGAAACGCCCGATACGAGGGCCACCAGTGCTTCACTCAGTGAACTCTTGTTTCCCTAGTCACATGGTACATATTAATATGCATTTGCGTTCTAGAAAATTACAGAAAAATGACAACTTACGCTTAAATAACTGAAAGAGAATATGTATAATTACTAGTAAAAAAATAACTTTATATCCGAATGTGCTCGGCGCCGTTTATTCATGAGAATTAATTATAAATGAGATTTCCGAAGAGAGAAAAAGGGCAGACGGAAGAGGATCGGGCGCTATAATCAGCTATCGGAGACACTTAATAGCGTGCGTCGGACAAGACGGCGACCTTAGTTAACTATAAACGACCGTCGCTATAACCGTTATCATTATCATTCCGTACGCCATGCCATGCAGACTATCTCGTCCTGTGTATGGGCGTGCGACAGCACTGGTTATATGGCAGCCGCGCGAGAGGAGTAGTAGGACTGCAACGTCGACGATGAGTATTGGCAATTAAAATTCATGCCGGCGTCGTTAACCTTCGCGCGCGCATATGCAGAGGAATGGTTTAATGCACATCCAACGCACCGTCGCGACGGATCACGTATGTACGTGCGAACGCACTTTGTATCGCATGAATCGTGATGCAGCAGTGATGAGGTGAAGCGCGAGTCAGACGCAAGTGGTACACAATAAGGAGAGGCTGTCTCTTGCTCGTGAACGCACGCTTGCCACAAGAAACGTGCGAAACTATTCCTCTCCAATTCCTACGCGATCTCGGTATCAGAGTATGATTATTCAAATAACTTTTATGTATTACCCCTAATTTAGGATGAGCTTATAAACTGAAACGTTCCCTCGAAGGTCACGAGAGATATTTAAAACTCGTCCGTTCTCGTTGAAAGTATGAAATGTGAGCGAGGAATTGTATTAGATAAAAATTATATAATGTTCAGTTAAATTTTAGGCGACTGAAGATCTTTAGTTTGCCCTTCTATTTGTGTGCTCGCCGGAGGAGTTCCCTAAGCTAAGCAGCGGAGTTTAGGTACTGCAAGTGATTGCGGGATTGCGATAGTCTTAAGCCAATCCTGTTAGTTCTCGTCTTATCCCGTCTTATCTTATCTGTTTTATCCGACAAATAAGACAGGATACTTCTCAGTGAATACTTCCAGCAATCGAGAACAGTATGCATGATAATAACTCATGAAAAGTAAGCGCTCAACTCCAGTTCAACAATCTATCGTTGTATAGAATGTGATAAAATGTTAACAAAAGTAGGGTAGGTGTTCATATTACTTGTGCATGTCCCTATTAGTGCATGTGCATGCAGGCATGCACCTTTCAAAAAATTTTTACTATAGGGGAAAGTAAAAGAGTGAAAAACTATAAAAAAAGCAACAATTATATTTCATAATATATATTTCACTTACTCTGTTCAACGAAAGCCTTAAATTACACTAATATATTTAATTCTAAACAAGAATCCAAAATACAGGAGAATTAAGTTATGTTCGCTTGGATCATCAAGAGACACGGTAGTGTCTCGCGCCAAGTACGCGAAGAGCGAGACCGCCCCGTGACTCTTTTACGCGATATAGCCTAAACACTAGCAGCCGACAAAATTCGAAAGGTCTGATTGTTTGGTCTGATATTCTTGTCGCTATCACATCATTGTGCACCGGAGGCGATAATTCCTTATTTCTGTTCCCTACTGTTCCTATTGCCTGTTGCCTGGCATTGTGCAAAGGCCTTTAAGCTCGTAAGTAGGCAATTTTTATTTGCTACTGTAATTGGTATAACATAGTGAAATACGATCCCTTGGGAACCTTTTGCCGCGTTAGTCCCATAAATTTCGTTTGCCGTTCGCGAGTAATTGACAAAATTGTCCCGGATTAACAAATCGGGGAATAGTGCGCCGCCATCTTGGCCGTTTATTTATGTCAAATTTATATATGTATAAAATTGAAAAAGGCTCTCTTGAGTAAATCAATAAATAAAACAGGCAGTTAGAGCCGGGCGCAGTAAATAGTGCGCAATATATTTATTAAGATCAAAATACAATAGAAACGAACGTTTCAGCCCTTTCTTTGGCCCATCCTCAGCGTAATCATATTCAAATCACCGCGAGTTACATTAAATTGAAAATCAACGCGAGTCACATTACTTCATATAGTCAATATTCAAATTCGCAGTCCCTATATCATAGTCGAGAAAGATACGGTACTTATCTGTTGATCATGGTCTCCCATAGAGAAATAAAGTCAAGAGAATGCTCCGAAGCAAACCAGGCATCTTCCAATGTCTCAACTCCCAGGTTAGAAAGTCAGGCAGAACGAAGAGAGAGCTATGTCCTTTGAGTGTGTCCATAAGGAGCGTATAAATTCAAAGATACCTGTGCAAGCATTCGGAGCATACTGGATATAACAATATATTACGCAAATAAAGTTATGAGAAACTAATTATAGTTAATTACAAAGACTTACGGAAAAGAATATAATTCACCTCGCACAGAATAAAGTACATGGTAATAACGGTCGAAAAATAAAAATGTGACTTGTCACGATGACGCTCAGAGAAACAATGATACATTTAACGGCAAGTCCACAAAATAAATATAATCGAGTATAAATACATCTCATTAGATGTTATTTCCCTGTTCACGAATGTACCTACTAAACTGGTCCTAAATAGTATTGCGAGTAGGTGGGATTACATCTCTGTAAACTGCAAAATTCCAAAATCTGAATTTCTTGCAGCTGTTAAACTGGTTTTAAATTCTACCTTCTTCATTTTTAACGGTATAATCTATCAGCAGACCTTTGGCTCACCAATGGGCTGCGTAAGCTGGCACCTCCATATACGACACAACAGACTACGCCAAAGCTTGTGCGTTGCTTACGTCTACAACTATACAACTGTCGTAGATGAGCTACGCCATGTTATGTGCTTTGGCCCTTAACGTGAAATTATATTTCCATTACGCACGACCGTATTTAAGCCATTATGCGTGATCGTTGCCGCACTTTTTACTGAAACGCGATTAACCCAGATTCGCCAGATGTTCCGCGCAGGGCACGATTCATATCTCAGTTTCCTCTGACATTCCTGAAAATACGTACGGATAATTATAAAAATGCATAAATTATTTGAGATGCATGGATAAAGATAGCCAAGCTTTCGCGATTGCAGACGGAAATGAAAGCTGATTCTCAATAATTTTTGTAATCTTTAATTATTTCAAGGCAATTTGTGTTATTGGCTCTGCACTCTTTTTCCGAACAACGTTATTAAACGCGAAATTACGTCTTTCGCCGTTGTAACTGCAATTTATAGAAAGGTGCCTTGCGTGCACCGGTATCCTCGCGTAGATTTTCACGATGCAGCGCACGGAGAAATAGCATCGTTACAAAAATAATCGCTGCTATGTATCACAAGGCAGAGAGAGAGAGAGGGGGGGGGAGAGAGAAGGATAAAGGTAATAAACACCATAGAGGAAAAAAGCTGCGGAGATATAGATCGGGCTAAAGATAATTAACTGTACTCTTAATTAATGTTACCGGTATAATTACGTTTTCCGTACAATTTGCAAGTATGCGGATGGGAGGAAGAAGAGACAATGGTCGCCAATATCAAACCGCTTGGTACCTCACATTCCGGCGAACGAAAGTGATAAGCGCATTCGCACTACATTACTTTCTGCTTGAAATTAAATCCCGGGGGAAACGTGATTCTCTTACGCCAAATTAAATCTTTTCCATATCCGATCTGACGTATACATTACTTTCTTAACGGATCATTTATCTTATTCAATCTTATTTAACACTTCTGTGTCCGCTATCATTCACCTTGAAACAGGAATTAATCAATTAGAGCGCTGAGAGTAGGTAACATAGATTTAATTTTTCGACTTCTGATAGCAATTTAGAGGAATGTAAAATTATTCACCACTTCCCATTAAGAGATTAACGTAAAAGGATTTTTTCGCTTTTCTAATGCTTTCTATTTTTATCCGTTCTATTTTTAATATTATAAATAGCTTTCGTGTTAAAAGCAAAATTCTTGTTCCTCTCCCTCTTTCTTATTCTTACTAAAAAATCTCAAATCACGCTTTGTCTTTTCGCGAGTGCTGTGAAACGAAGCGTATAATAAAGATTGCGCTATACGGGAAGTCGTCAAACAGCGGGAGACGATATTCTTGGCATACTTTAATCACATGTGCGAGCGCAGCCAAGAGATCGTTTCGCGAGTCGAGACAAAAGAAAAGGAGATAAATATACAATTGGGCGACACTCGTATCTCCAAGAGGGCGAATATTCTTAGGAAGCCGCGGTAGACATCAATGGCTGCCATCCAAAAATATTCCTGGACGAAATCTCTGCTGGTTGCATCGGGAATGGAGGGCAGGAAGAAAAGACAAACAAGCAAGAAGGACGACTTTTCCGTTCATCCTTATGTACATCACATAAGTATGCAGTTTTCGTCGAGGAAGAACGGAACACACGCTTGGGAAAGATTTATTTTCGTGTCCGCATCTCTTCGATTTTCGTACGCCGTGATTCGTTTTTCGTAAACGTTGCGCGCGTCTATTCCCTGCCGCAAGTGTGTACGTTTGTAGTCTCGACAGCTTGTTAGCAACGTAAACTTTACGGCAAAGAAAGTAAATTGAGGACTGCGGGGAAAGTTGCGTGTAGCATAAGTCACTATTTATCTTGTTACACAAAAGAGAAAGAAGGTAACTGAGAATCTCATGTTCCTTAAACAAAATAATGGCATAATTAAAACGACATATTATGAAAATATAATTGTTGAAGATATCATATTATGATTTCTATCCACTTTTTCTTATAAATTATTTATCATATAAATTATTATTTATTAAAATGTGGATAGTCGGCCTGACTGGCAGTAATTTTACGACGTTTCGACCCGTACTTTGGGTCCTTAGTTGATGTTATATTAAAAATTTATATTGCGAAAAAATATTACCCCAGCCAGGGTTTGAACCTGGAACCTCCCGTATACCGTGCGGGTGTCGTGCCAATTCGACCACTGAGGCTATGGTAATATTTCTTCGCAATAACACATATAAGATGGAGCACCGATTTCTTCGGTCGACGGTGTGTATAACGTCTTTTTCGATATGAACATTGAAAAAACCGTGAGCCAACTTGCTTTGTCGGATTCACACAGTACTTTTTTCGGATCAATCGTTGAGACATCTGGCCTAGTAATGGTGTTCCAACGGAAGGATGGTTCAATGATGTCTCAACGATTGATCCGAAAAAAGTACTGTGTGAATCCGACAAAGCAAGTTGGCTCACGGTTTTTTCAATGTTCATATCGAAAAAGACGTTATACACACCGTCGACCGAAGAAATCGGTGCTCCATCTTATATGTGTTATTGCGAAGAAATATTACCATAGCTTCAGTGGTCGAATTGGCACGACACCCGCACGGTATACGGGAGGTTCCAGGTTCAAACCCTGGCTGGGGTAATATTTTTTCGCAATATAAATTTTTAATATAACATCAACTAAGGACCCAAAGTACGGGTCGAAACGTCGTAAAATTACTGCCAGTCAGGCCGACTATCCACATTTTATTAATTTATTACTGGCGAATAATTATCTTATTGAATTATTATTTATTATAAAAACTGGTTATTTTTCACGGAACTGCACACAGACATTTAGTAAATCCAAAATAATCTAGAGAAAATTTATTATTTATTCTTTGGTGTATAGTATATTGCAAAATAAATTATATCGGATCATAGTATAAGAAACATGTAGAGCATAGGAATTTTCAGAAAATATTCTATATGCTTCATATATTTTTACGCGTCGGAAAAGAGTAAAATAATTATTTTTTCAAATGCTTTTAAAGCATGGCACATTTCATACGGCGTTAATATCCTTGCGCTAGTGCATTGTGCACAGAATGAGGAGATAATTAAACTTAATAATAATTAAAAAACGTAATTTTAAATGCATTTCCTCGTTTGTCAACGAGCGTAATGCAAAAGTGCTAAATAATTAATTGCCTGTAATTGGTACGCCGCGCCTGCTAATGATCTAGCTTCTCTTTATACATCCATATTTCGAATTCGCTTCAAGTGCACAAATTATCAATTATCCGCGAAAGTAGTTTAACTTTTCGCGACCACGCGAAATGCAGAAGCCTGAGTATTCCCCCTCGAAATCACCCACGTTAATCGACATGGTAGTAGCTGTAAACTCGTTTTGCATCTCAAAGTGCGAAACGACAGGTAAATGCACGCCGTGGCAGCCGTGAGAGCGATATTGCTCGTAATAAGGTGGTTCTTGCATTTAGATCAAATGTAGATAGCCCAGAAAATATGATATCAAATGAAAGGTCAACGTTCCTAGAGTGTGTCTGAAAATTTCGGATTTTTTTACCGCTTGATTTCGGAGATATATGTCCGTAAACTTTGCTAATTTTGACCCTCCTTTCCCTATTATCACCATGTAATCGCACATTCATGAAATACGTTCATACTTCTCGACTAGATGAACGAATAAAAAATTGTTTAATCGATGCAATAAACATTTCTAAAGATACTGACGCGACACCAAACTGATTGACCGTACCGTATATAAATAAAGCGAAACTTTCGACAAACTTTCGGAAACTTTTGACACGACACGAGAGTCATGGCGGCCGTCTTGAGTGGCTGCTTAGCAACGCGCACGCGTCAGCTGACACACAAGGCGCGTGTCCTACCATTCTCTAGTCAAATTTGTGACTTCGCTTTGCTATTTTTAGTTTATATAGCGACGGTTTAATGAGAGAAAACCTCACGGAATAATTAATTTAAATGTATGCTGATTTTTACATACTAAATCATTCATATATTTGTCACTAGTAACAATAGTTGCCCTTGTGACTTGCAAGTACTGCAAGAACCACCTTTTAAGCGACGATTCCCGCGGCGCGCCCTCGCTCCGCGATCAATAACAAAATCTCGAACCTGCGTAGAGGTACGGGGCGCGCTTTGCTAAATTAGTCGCGAAAATACTCACGCCTTTCATTTCGAAGTTAGGGCAACGTTGTCGCGACGCCCGGCGACGCTGGGCGTCGGTCCTCTCCAAAGCGAATGGAAGTTTGATGCACGCAGATTAAATTCGCATTCCGGGTCGATGTACCGGGTGTGTATGATGGCATGCCAAATTCCTCCGGTGTTTCCGAACCCGGCTGTGCTCGCAAACGCGCGCGAACACACAAGTGTGCGCATCGTAGATACGCACATATTGTCTAAGAGCTGACGACACTTTTGGCCAAGTAATTTTGTAAAATACAATTTTCGTTTATACCTGCGTGGACGACTCTTCTTCGATAATCCGAACACCTGGCTGGCCGTACCTTGGGGGTTTAGAAATACGCAGGTGAGAAAGAAAACAGATTTTCAAGTCATAGTATAAGTTTTAATTTTTATCGGATATTGATAATTGGTCACTCAGAAACAAGCAAATAAATTTCCAGTTTGATTGCTCGGGGGAATTAGTCGCCAGGCTTAATTATAAATAATTAAAAATAATTATTTTCAAGTCATACTATAAAAGCTAGGTTCTTTTAAGTAACAAGTATAGTGCTAACACATGCCACCCAAAAAAAGGCAAATAAAAATTTTGGTGGCAACATCTCTAAAAAAATTATTGTAAATGCACAAAGCCGGCGCGCGGCGGAGGGGTCCGACGATGGCCTCAATTGTTTTTAGCGTCCATGAGTTTTTAAAAACGTGTATTATTAACTATCATTATCGTATCAATTTATGAAAAGATTAATAAACAATAAATAATGTGTAATAAAAAAATGGCTTCGCTGGCGCAGCGTTATTTGTGAAGATGGTGGTGGTGGTCCAATTGTCATAATTCAACAGGATGAATCCAATGGCGACGACGAAAGCACAGTGCAGGTATATATTGAATCGATTCCGATTATAATGGCATCTCATGATTAGGATACAATTTATCAATTTCAATTTTATTTTTCAGAAGATGGCCCTGGTTCATGTGAGAGTGACATTGATAGTGACATCGATAATGACGAATTGGAACGAACCCACTGAATAGCACGCTATCCCTTCCACTCGGCCATCGTCAGATCTCTCCGTCGGCTTTGTGCATTTTCAGTAATTTTTTCAGAGATGTTGCCACCAAAATTTTCATTTGGCTTCTTTTGGGTGGCATGTGTTAGCACTATACTTGTTACTAAAAAAAACCTAGTTTTTATAGTATGACTTAAAAATAATTATTTTTAATTATTTATAATTAAGCCTGGCGACTAATTCCCCCGAGCAATCAAACTGGCAATTTATTTGCATGTTCCTGAGTGACCAATTATCAATATCCGATAAAAATTAATACTTATACTATGACTTGAAAATCTGTTCTTTTTCTCACCTGCGTACTTCTAAACCCCCCAGGTACGGCCAGCCAGGTGTTCGGATTATCGAAGGAGGATCGTCAACGCAGGTATAAACGAAAAATCGTATTTTACAAAATCACTTGGCCAAAAGTTTCGTCAGCTCTCCGGCTATTATGCAGACACCTGCGCTACTGCGGATGCCTCAAGAGCGAGCTGCCGAGCTACCCGCCGTAAGGTCCTTCAAACTCCGAAACTCTACTTCTTTCTCCCGCTCTCTCCTGCCAACCCCCCCCCCCTCTCTCTCTCTCTCTCTCTCTTTCTTTCTCTCTCTCCCTCTTTCTCTCTCTCCCTCCCTCTCTTTCTCTCTTCCACTCTTCTATCTTTTCTGCTTCACCATCACCTACGTTCTCTCCACCACTTGTTCGGCAACGCTTCCTATTTCTTCCTGCTCACATACTGCATTCTGATCTCGTCTTTTTTTCCTTTCACCCTCAGGCTCACTGCTTATTTTAGCCCTCCCAAACGGCTACGCTCTACGAGACAATTTTTCAGCTACCGCCGCTCTCTCGTTTACTCTCCTCCATCGGTCGTGTTTTGTTCCTGCCATGAAAGCCCCTCATCGTCATGGATGTCTTTCGGCCACACGTCGATGCATCAGCCGCACGTAAATTTCATCGTTACTCTGCGTGTCTAAACCAACGCTGACTGACTTGCAATTACCGTTTCACTCTAAATAATAAATGTTTGAAATTCAAACACTTTTGTTGTCGCCCTTTTCAAGATGTTTATAAATGTTTTGTTTTTGGTTGGTGTTTGATATATCACACGCATAGAGCTCTACGCGTGTTATATATATCAAACAACAACCAAAAACCATAAACATTTATAAACATCTTGAAAAGGGCGACAACGAAAGTGTTTATAATTCAAACACTTATGATGAACCCATTTTTACAGTGTTGGCGACAGCTCTGTTCCTTTATTAAAATTACATCAACGTCGGTACACAAGAGGCGCGTATTCTCTGTCTACCGCGGCCGCTATAATGCGCTTAGGGATTTCTGACAAGCATTTCAGGAGCCGCGTCTAACTGAAGGATAAGTAGTCCCGCTTGATGAACGAAGTAGGACCGCTGATAAGCAGCGCATAGGAAAAGGCACGGGTTTGCACTTTCCGCACCGATTCGCTAAATGATCATTTGACTTTCAACAATCTTTCAATTCTCTGGATCTCGATACTTAATGTCAGAAGAGAAATCAAAACGCACCAGCATTCGCGACGACAACATGGCTTATTACTCAAGTATGTATGTACTTTAAACATGAGGTTCATATATACGTGATTCATAACGTGACTTTATTTTAGAATAACATTTTGTTGTCTCTGTGTTGTTTTATAAAAAAGGGTGTCAAATTTGGGTCGATTTCCGCCCATTTGAAGTAACTTTAGTGGACCATAAATTTACATTATATTGGTTATCTAATATACAAAAATCATAATTATATCACTGGTAGCCCTTGGGAACATTTTGAAAACCGCCCTGTTATATGTATAGAATGACTCGCTGATATACGTCGTTTTCTAATAATGTAACTAATCTTGTTTCTGGTTTACCACCTATTCGATATTACAAAAACTGTTACAAACACAATTCACTATTCTTCTTTTAGAGGTTTTCATATGAATTTGGAAAATAATATTAACGCTAATTGCATACATAAGTCAGGAAAGTAGAAATGTTGATCTCTATTTTCCAGATTCAATCATTACAAATTATAACATTATTTCATTGATACATTAGTGTTTCTAAAACATATTTACTGACTTATTTAATTGTAATTTGTTCCTATTCCTAGACATAATCGAGAATAGAGGATTTGCAATTTATAAGTACACGAGGTAACAACGCGGAGTCATTTCTACTTTCCTGACTTATAATATATGTATGCAATTAGCGTTTATATTATTTTCCAAATTTGTATAAAAATCTCTAAAAGAAGAATAGTAAATTGTATTTGTAACAGTTTTTGTAATGTCGAATAGGAAGTAAACCAGAAACAAGATTAGTTACATTATTAGAAAACATTGCAGCGAGTCATTGGGCTATATGTATAACAGGGCGGTTTTCAAAATGTTCCCACGGGCTACCAGTGATATAATTATGATTTTTGTATATTAGATAACCTATATAATGTAAATTTATGGTCCACTAAAATTACTACCAAAGACACCCTCTTTTAGTTACAATTCTACTTAAATTGAGAGAGAAAAAAGCACTATCAATCGCGATTTAAATATTTTTATTAAGATTAATTTACCGCATTAAATAGTAGAATTTAAACATGTAAGTAAATAGAAACAGGATATATTCCTTTCAACGCAATTTAAAATGCAACTGAATTTATTTTAGTATCTGTTTTGTCACATAATTAACATTTGAATTTTTAACGTGGTTTATTAATTTTTGATAAGTTTAAAATAAAATTAATAGAAGAGACACAATGAATAACAGAAAACATTTTCTTATTATAATAAACTTTATATTCAGATATCTATAACTAATTTATTATAAAAGGATTTTAATTTCGTCTCTGTGCATAGTGTTTTATAAATTTAGGACGTTACAATTCTACTCAAATTGAGAGAGAGAGAGAGAGAGAGAGAGAGAGAGAGAGAGAGAGAGAGAGAGAGAAGAAGCACTATCATTCGCGATTTAAATATTTCTACTAAGATTAATTTACCGCTTTAAATGGTGATTTAAAAATGTAAGTAAATAGAAACAGAATATATTTCTTTCAACGCAATTTAAAATGCAACTGAATTCAATTTAGTATCTGTTTTGTCACATAATTAACATTTGAATTTTTAACGTGGTTTATTAATTTTTGATAAATTTAAAATAAAATTAATTGAAGAGACACAATGAATAACAGAAAACATTTTCTTACATAATAAATTTTATATTCAGATATCTATAACTTATAATTTACTATAAAATAATTTTGTTAATTTAGTATAATTGCTTTAATACATATTTCTATTTGCCGCGCGTGTAGGTACATGTACTAATTTAAAATGAAACCTATTATAAATTTTAATATTAATTTCCTGAAGGTAGGATTGTATTCTCTATATAAAGCTGTTTTTCACGAATTATTAAAGCTATACACTAATATTAAAGCGAGAGTTTGTTTATAAATTTTAAATCCAACATACTAAACCGCGCGCCGATTTTTTGTCGGACTGAAAACACAGTTTTTGTTGGAGCATTAAAATCCCTTACCCCCTTATAAAATATCGACACTCATTGCGTCGGAACTACAGTTAAATTATTCCTCGAAGTATTCGCAACCATTTCAAGAAGGGAATCTACAACTCTCCGACTTCCACTTGCAAAACAAGATTAACCAGATAGGTAATAACCTTAACTTCTACCGCCTATTTTCCGAAGTTCTAATTCGCGGCGGAATGCGAATTAGAAACATCAAAATCAATAGAACTGCACGCCAATACGATATGAACGCGAGTTCTATTGAAAAAGAACATCAGATTCAATGGCACTGCTCGCACCTACTCGATATGAATCCGACATAGCGTGAACGCATACATTCTACGATATTCTAAGGAAATTTTACTCGACTTCTTTATCATGCTATCATCCACATTTATATATGCTACTTCATTGATATTGCCCAAAATGTATTGACAAATTTATTGTATTTAAGAACAAATCGCTTCTACAACAAAATTGTCTTTTCTAAATAAAATTTTATGCACAAATCCAAGTTTTTAGATGAGTTAAAACTGTTTATAATTAATATAATCCAATAAATTTGGGATTTTATTTTACATTTTAATTTGTACTATTGCAGAATGTGTAATTTGTTCCGTATTAGAGAAATTTTATCAAAAGAAATTTTATATCCAAGTAAAAATATACCCAGGTACATATTAAATGTCCATCATGTAAAAAGCAAAGAATCAACATGATGACAACAGTAAATGTGAAATACAAAGTTTCGCAAATAAAAATGCAGGTTTCGCTGATATCGCACGTTATTTTGCGGACGAAAAATCAAAAGCAAATTAATACTTTAATAACAAGAAACAAGCTCTCCAGATACGCAATCAAAGACTGCACGATATAAGGCAAATGAGAGCTATACGCTGATATTAAAGCGAGAGATTTAAAAATTGTTTATAAATTTTATATCCTTTGTGTTTTTCCAAGTACACGAATTTCCAACATACTAAACCCCGCGCCGATATTTTGTCGGGCTAAAAACACAGTTTTTGTTGGAGAATTAAAATTCCTTACCCTATCACCCCTCTAACAATTTTAATCATTTGATGCTAATTTAAGCATCTAAATTAATATAAGGAATTTATTGCGAAAAATATTACCACATGCCTCGGTGGTCGAATTCGTACGACGCCCGAACGGAATACGTAGGGTTTCCACAGAGGTTCAAACCCTGGCTGAGGTAATATTTTTCGCAATAAATTCTTTATATTAATTTAGATGCTTAAATTAGCATCAAATGATTAAAATCGTTAGGGGGGAGGGGGTAAGGGATTTTAATGCTCCAACGAAAACTGTGTTTTAAGTCCGTCAAAAAATCGGCGCGCGGTTTAGTATGTTGGATTTAAAATTTATAAACAAATTTTAAATCTCTCGCTTTAATATCAGTGTATAGCTCTCATTTGCCTTACATCGTGTCTTTGATAATATTTTAATATTATGTAGCGTCACGTCATATTAATACACCGCAACATAAACCGGAATCAAATTATCTTAAACGATCCGCGGAGCGTTATATCGAGCATTCCAAATAATCGGCAAAAGCATCGTTGCGAGAATCATTGCGCTTGTATCGGTGACTAGTGGAATAACTAAACGCTATTACGCCCCGCCGGTACGTAATTGCAACATCGGTGGAATCGCTGAAATGCCCTGCTTCCCTGTTAAGCCCTCGGAACCCTCGATCAAGGAAAAAGAGTTATCTCGCCTTGATATTGGATCAGGAGAAAACGATAATTTTCGAGAGACTTTTCCGCTGTCTGAAAGTAGATATCCGTCGGAAATGAGTGGTCATGGTCAATGTGCACCGAACTCTCGACTCAGCACCAACGAAATAATTTCATCCCGGCGCTACACGCCGGCCAAGAGAAATGCCAAAGTAAAACGGTCTATCGATTCATTCTCTACAGCTTTCCGCCGAATCTCCTGTGATCCTTAAAGCGTCGCCTTCGAACGCATCATTCTGCTCTTCGTTATATTACCGTCGCTCCACTTGATAAACGCTTTTGTGAAGAAAAAACACACACACATACACGGACTATTTCCAAGGTGAGATAAAGAACAGATGCCTGCTTTTGTGTGCAATTTTTCCAGATTGCAAAACTTTTTTTATGGATTTGCCTAATCATATTGTGAGCTCTGCGATATGAACTTAATTTTTATTCGAAGTCCACCCACGAAGTAAAATATTTAATCACAAAATTCTCGGAACGCGAGTTTCGCTTTGCTCACACGAAATCCAATTACAAAAAATATTAAAAAAGAGTACTATGATTATTGCGAAATATTGTATTCAATTGTTATTAAATTCATGTAAAAATATAAAGTAAAAATATAAAGTTTCACGATTTAAAGTAAAGTAAAAAACACTATAATTTCTAAAAACTTGGAGCAGTTTGGTATTGATTATACTATACGTTAAATTCACGTTCGTTATCTACGTAATCGATCGCTACGAAAGAATCGTTACTTTCGTATCATTGAAAATACCAGCAAGATGCCGAATGCTGTAAACAATATAACAAAAAACGACAGCGTCTGTCGTACTATCGTGGTACATGATACATCCTTTATCTTGCGAGTTCGCCATTTCTCACGGATTTCCTATCGAATGGGCAATGATCGAGGAACAATTACTGCAGCCTTACTCCCGGAAATTACATTACGATCTCTTCTAACGGAGAGAGATCAGATCGGCCGGCGCTGCATTAACTGACCTCCGCTTCGCCGCCGTGTAAATCCGATTGGACCTCGAGCGCCCGCGCGCGCGCACATGCAATCCACGAAGGGAAGAGAGTTAACACTCTCCGGAGAATTCGGTTAAGTCAATGTCATTGGTAACGGATTTCCGATATTTCGCATCAGGATTTATCTTTTCGCGCTCATAATCAGAAGCCACCCTCGCCTCTCACCATTGTCGCGTAAGTTGATATCAGCCCTACGCGTCGCGCCCCGGTGCCTCGCCATGAAAAAGTGGGATTTTACGGCGCCCGCGGAAGGCAACTGACAAATATTGCAATCAAAGTTCACTTTCGGCGGCAATCAACCGTAAAAATCTGGCGAAGAAAGTAAACATCGATACTCATTCATAGTGAAAACCCATCATCGACAGTGACCTACATTACTATCGATGTGCGGGCCGTAGCCGTAGGTTGCTCCGGGGCGGAAATCGAGGAGTTCCGGAAAAACGATTTTTTGGAATAGTTTCGCTGTTACTCATCTTCCTGATGTAATGCGGCACGTGCATAAGCCGCCGTAAAATTTTTATTTAGCGCTATCTCACATTCAATTCATTTTCACCATTGCCGTGATCATAAAGCGATATTATTGTCAATTACTGATTTAATTTATGTAGAACGCTACGTTTTTCTGTTTAACTTACGCATTCTGTATTAATCCCCAATGATTTCCTGTTTCGCGAGGCAATAAACAAGAATATATGGAGACAATGGAATTTAATCTTTACCCTATGCGCCTGTTATGCCATATTGTATGAGCGATACTGTATCCCAGGCACTGTCAAATTCCATTAGCGTGGCGGGTACGTCAAACTCGTTTCGTGGCATTTCCGCACAAAAAGTAAGAGGAGCCGTGTCAGTTTTTCTGGCTTCCTCCGAGATCCTATATGACATTAAAGCTCCATCACACGCTGCCGGCCGGGGCTAAAAGTCACATCCACCACACTCGCGGGTGGAATAAACGCGTCATCTTCCGTATCTTTCGATTGAACTTGAAGGTTCTCAAGACGGATTATCCAGTCTTCTCCGTCACCGCGAGGTTGTACCGAGGTTGTTGCAGCGGCTACGGAATTTAACCCTCCCCTCGGCATGCCTTCCTACGAAGACATCGATATCGAGCAGTGTCACATCTTCAGCCGCGCGGCGTTTGCGGGTTCATGCTATTCAGAAATTCGAGTTAGCTGGAGAATCCTAACCAATAATGGAGATGCAATCAGATTGTATTAGAACACGCATATATTAAACCTCTCTGCGGCAAGTGGCACATATATACATACGACTAATTATAGTCGAAAGGCGTGATATTAACAGAGCATCTCCGACATATTTTATTTGACCAAACATTTTTTATAAAAAACAATGAATAACACTGAATAAATGCTTGCATCATTTATACAATAAAAGTTAAAATTCTAAAATGGATAATCAACTATTTGTACTATTACCTACTTAATATCTACTATATTTGTCTTTACGTTTCTTTTTTCTTTCTCTTCGTATCACGCTTAAATAAAACGTCGAAATATTAAGTTCTCTAAATAATATTAAAAAAGAAAATTTTAGTTAATACTTTCTGTCTCTTTCTTACCCCTATGAAAAATTTGCTCTCATAAATTGCTTTATTATTTATAAAAAGTAACTATATTGTGTAGGTATTACCGAAAATGATGGCAATACGTATGCTCCAATTTCATTAAACCAACTTTCTAAAGTTGAACGTAGAAGCTAAGCTGAAAAAGGGGAGGTGAAGGGTAACATCTTGTACGTCTGGAAGCGCAACAACAAAAGTGCACTATCATGAATCCCGGTTATGCGAATTCCCGGAAAGTATGTCGCTTAACTTTGTCTACTGTCAGACTCGTCCGCGTCCGTTGGAAGGAATTTTGCGTGACCGCCGTAGAAAGGAGCGACGACGATGGGAAAAAGAGATGGCACGACCGTAAAAGCGCGTTGTTGTAGAATGTAGAGAGATCTTGGCGTTGATGGAAATCGCAAATATCGCCAGGTGCAGTGAACCGTGGCCGGACTGTCCGCCGATTATTCGCCGATAATAATACATCAGTCGGAATAACTGAATGTCCTGCGTTATTGGTTTTTTGTCGGTGCAATAGATTCCACCGAAATATAAATCGCCCGATGGCGCGGTAAATTAGTCGTGACTGGAAAACCGATATATCCGCCTTTTAATGTGTACACGCGTGCCCGTGCGTTTGTACGACTCGTACTCGTGTGTGGAGATGCGCGTATACGCGAGAGCACGTATGTATGCGTACATGTGTTGTACGTCCGCACGAGTATACGCAGTGCGCTCTTGTACGGTATGTATCGGGACGACTAAATCGGGATTGACGTAACGCTTCGAGGAACAAGCGCGAATAATATTGCCCCGTCGTTTTCCGCTTCGTGCATCACGGTCCGCTGTCGCGGGTTTGCTCGTCGATTTGGCGATTCGACGATCGCTCTCGCGTTGCGAGAAGCGCCCGCGTGCCCGCTTGATACTTGAGAGTTGAGACTGCATGCCCGCACCGATCTCAGTCTCGGAGCGGCACAAGCTCGCGATTTATCGCTCGACTAAAGATGGGCGAGTAAAAATATGATCGAAGAGATGCGAGCAGGATTTTGCCGCCGTAACTAAACTGACATAAGAAACTTTACGATGCCGAATCCGTCGAATTTACGACCAGCTCATGACTCATGCACGTAATGTACCGCGTGTCGCGAATAAAAGTCATGTGACATAAAAATATATCTGTGTAACTTTTACCGAAATCTTTGCTTAACAAACGCTGTTGCTTAGCGCTCTTTATTCATTATTGATCGCGATTATCACACAAGTAGCGCAATTATCTGTATTGCAGATTTTTTCCGCTAATCTATAAGATAATTCTACGGATTATTAGAAAGAATTTATTTGTTTATTTATGATTTATTATTTATATATGTGAGATTATTTATTATATTTAAAAAATATAAAAATTTAAATAAGAGACATTTTATAATATGTTTTATACTCGTCGCGAGTCAAGTTTAAAAGAGAAATTAATAAATTAAAAAGAGCTTGTATACGGACTTTTCATCGATCTATCTCTATCAATTCAAGTATTTTTTAACATTTCAGAATATACGTGATAGGATCTACATGCTTTACAATTTATGCGAAATTCGACATAAATGAAGTTAAACTGCATGTCATATGTCAAATTCATGAAAAGGCAGCTTTTTCGTAGTAGCAGACTCTTTCATAATATTCAACTGGATAAGCGCGTCAAAACTGCAATCGCGGAAATCTATCGGTTTTCCGTTTTTTGTGCGCGCTTGCGGCGCTTGCTTTGACTTTTCGATTTCATCCCATCGCATCGCCACGCGTCCAAAAATGTCGATAACTCGGCAAACCATAGATGACGAATGTACTCTTTTTTTCAGTCGTTTTACAAGCCGTTGCACAGCTCCCATTGTTGCGTTGGTTATCTGCTACAATGCAAAACGATAACGCATCTCCGCCATCATGAGTTTCGAAACTCTGCGATGAGAAAATTATCCATAGTAGTAAAATTGTTTTTGTATCTTGCTGAAACAAAAGCGCGGTTATAATCGCGAATCTGATTTAGACATTGAATATAGCACGTCATAGACTGTGAAGGATTTGCTAGAATAAAGAATCAAAAATTCAATGAAGACATTTTTATTTTAAAAATTTCTATTTATTAATAATGAGACAATAAGATATTAGAATTTGTCGCGCGCGGGCGAAATTATTTAAATAATACAAATCTACTTTTCTTCAAGCATTCATTGTCCATTTATCAAATTCGCCATATAATCGCAGCCTATTTACATTAACAAAGATGTTATCATAATTTTCATCCATATCGATTTCCGATCAAAGGTGGATAGCCGTAAGAGGGACAACGCTGTTTCCTCGATGATCATGTTTGTCGGTAGACTGACAATGAGTCGAACAGGATCGAATATGCGGTCGGCAAAGAAAAAAAATTTATTCTATATGCTTCGCCCGACATGGATTCTGCAGGATAAAAGTATCAAGATGAATTCAATGAAGAGAGCCTACCGCCTGTTATTAAGGAACCCTACGGGACCCTTCGGATCGTTCGGCATAACAAATACCCGCCGAGGGGATCTGAATGGCGACACACGAAATTGATTATCGGGCAGGAGGCTGGACCGTTGCTACCTTTTTACGTTCCTCTCATATCAAAGAGATTCGACCTTGCTGAATTGGATCGCTCAGCGAATAAATATTCGCTGATTCTATATAACAAGTTGTTAGACACTCATGTTTCGTGAGTGTTACGCTGTTAATCAGTACGAACTCGGCGTTACAAAACAGATAGGCGTACTTTTATTCTCGTAGTACTAAATACAATTAAATTGCGTCATAGTAATAATGTGATGTAATGTAGAATACGAATGCTACATTTCAATTTTGTATTGTAAATGTTGTAAATACGAGCTTTTTAATATCACGAATTTCCATCAAATCCAAGAGATACAGACTCGCTTATACGAATTAAACTACTTTAATGCTTTAATGCACTGTTATATTTAAATTTAATTTAATCCCTCTTTTAAATTCAACGTCCAACAATCTTCACGGAATAGAGTAAACATAACTATCGCGGACGGTGGCATTTGCGTATGCTGGGGTCACGTTCTCGCCGTTCTTTCATGCCCGCTCTAAGAAAATAAAGGACGCGGACGTAACGAGCAAACACCAAAAAAGATATTATTACGAGTACGGCGGTACTCTACTCGTCGGGCAGCGGAAGAATGAGAAAAAAGCTACGTGACAAAGAGCGAGGTAGCGGCGTAGCCACTAGAAAACTAGGGATGGGATAGACAGACAATGCAAGGGTTAGAAGTTAA
The DNA here is from genome assembly GCA_035220615.1 of Leptothorax acervorum. Lineage (NCBI taxonomy): Eukaryota > Metazoa > Arthropoda > Insecta > Hymenoptera > Formicidae > Leptothorax > Leptothorax acervorum. Next base: position 41,550 of record JASTWQ010000597.1, read on the forward strand.
GGAGGTTGGCGCGTTTGACGAAATATAAGACAAGTCAATAATTCAAACATAATATGAAAGTTAATTATATCAACAATATGTAAAAAAAATTTTATTGACTTCTACCGTTCCGTTTTGAAGATATTTGTTTTAAAAGTTACACAAAAATGTATTAATATATATATAGATATACCCTTTATGTAAAATCATATTACATATCCTCTGCTCCTGTAATGTAAAAATAAATGAAATTTTTATGTTACACTTCTGTGACATCGAGAATTGCAATCACGGTTTTTTAATTGTTTGTTTGAATTTTTTTCCAATTTTTAAATAATTTATTTAAACAATATAAAGTATAAAAATGGGACAAAATTGCGATTTTAAGCTATTTCTGGTCTCAATGATAACATGTTATTTATGAATCATTTCTAAGACTAGCTTTACATTGTCTAATCATGAAAACAAAATTCTATATACAGGGTGTCCTATTTTAACTTTCGCACCGTAATATCTTGAAAAATATAGAAGATACGGAAAAACGTTTCAGACAAAAGTCGTATGGTTTCAAGGGAGACATAATATGGTGGCAATGATTTGACCTTGGATGGTTGTTTAAAGCTCACGTGAACGTCACCTTCAATTTCTCACGAAACCCCTTATATTGTAGCATATTGTTTGAAAGGGCATAAAATAAGAAAACTTTTGCGCAAACTAGAGGTCGATACGTTGACTCGTTCGGGAGTTATTTAAGGTCAAAAATTGGCTTTTTCCAACTTTGACCCTAATAAACTTCCAAACGGATCAACGTATCGACCTCTGGTTTGCGCCAAAATTTTTCTTATTTTATACCCTTTCAAACGATATAGCTACTACAATATAAGAATTTTACTTAAAATTTTTCAGTGTCGCAGGAGGATTCCAACAAAAAATTTTAAATAAAATCCCTCATATTGTAGTATATCATTCGAAAGGGCATAAAATAAGAAAAATTTTGGCGCAAACCAGAAATCGATACGTTGATCCGTTTAGGAGTTATTTAGTGTCAAAGTTGGAGAAAGCCAATTTTTAACCTTAAATGAATTCCGAACGAGTCATCGTATCGATCGAGCTCTGGTTTGCGCCAAAATTTTTCTTATTTTATGCCCTTTCAAGCAATATACTACAATATAAGGGTGTAAAAAATTGAAGGTGACGTTCACGTGAGCTTCAAACGACCATCCAAAATCAAATTATTGCCACCATCTTATGTCCCCCTTGAAACCATACGACTTTTGTCTGAAACGTTTTTTCATATCTTCCATATTTTTGGGATATTACGATGCGAAAAGTTAAAATGGGACACCCTGTATATAGAACATCGCGCCAACCTCCTTAAAGGAACTGGAATGCCGAGAGTTAAAACGGATTGCGCTGCTTATAATTAACATTAGTATATTCGGGAATGACAGGATCAGAACGAGGCTCCCGAAACTCGATAAATCTAAACGCGGTTATTAAAAAAACAAATTAGAAGAATAAATGACGATGCGACCGGAACGTTTCGAAGACACGTCGCCGCCGTCTCGTTCTCGACATTTTCTTTGTCAATTTGCGATTGCGAATTGCGAGGAAACTTGGGGAACGTAATTGTCGCTGAAGGAGACGAAAGGGTTCCCAGAACGAGTGTAAGCGGGAGGGGTGATAAGGGAAAGTAGGAAAGAGGAGAATGAGGTAGATAGAGGGTATAGTAGTTGGGTGAGATCGTTAAGAGGGTTGTCGAGCATCCTGGATATTGGCCCTGATAATGGACCATCCTCCTAAACGCTCGTTCGCGCTTATCCCGAAAACTCTCAAGAGCGCATCCTTCTCTTCTTCTTTTCCCGTACTCGTCTATCCTTCAGATAATTCGTTAACCTTCGATTCTATCTATTAGGCTCTTTCATTAAGACGTTGTTATATTAGTCGAATGCAGAATAAAGCAATTACAAACAATGACGATTAATAAAAAGGCGTTTAGAGATAATTGCAAAATCTGTGTAAATCATCAATTTTTTTAAACTATTTGGAGCATCGTCTTTGCATATATATTTAATTAGTCATTATCTTTGCTTTTCGTCGTTTTGAATAGATTATTTTGTTATAATTTCGTACAATTCGTAGATGATTTAATACAATTTGATTTGATCTATGTATACTCATAGTGAAACATCGGTAGATCGCGAGGCAGTATCGATCGATAACTATATATAGATTCATTACCTTTACTTCACCGATCGGTGCCGCCATCATCGATGATCCCCAATAGAAGGCATTTACTCGCCCCGCGTGCTTTTCGGCAACTTGCGCGAGACCGGAAGTGCGCGGCATTTACTCTTACGAGCCACCCTTGGAGTCACCACCTTACTTTCTCGCGAGCCGCTCTCGGAAGCACACACGCCAGCAGACAAACACTATTGCGAGGTAAGTCAATTAACTTATCGTATTATTCATTACGGCCCAATTACGGTCCTTCGAGTCGGTCTCGTTTTTATATTCGCTTTTTCACGGAATTAATAATACCCTTCCGAACACAGACATTGAAATGAAGTTTTCGCATTGAATGATTCGTTTTTCGTAATACAAATGCCTGAGTGTGACTTAAATTCAGATTGCAAAATAACATCAAACACGATCGATAAATTCAAGTGATCGTTTATACACTTTACTTACCGCGAGAGATTCACTTCATATGACAAACGTGTGCATGCCTAAGCGCGTCACTTCGGCGTGCAAGCTGGAAATTAATTCAAGATTAAAACCAACATTTAAGTACGCCTGGCATCCCCCTCTAAAGCCTCGTGTCCACGATTCAAGAACTTGGTTCGAGATCACGGACAGACAAAGAATTAACCAATCGCATTGGTCAATTGGCCGAATTGTTTAAATGCGATTGGTTGATTCTTTCTCCGTCCGAGACGTCGGACTAAGTTCTCGGATCGAGGACACAAGGCTTTAGTCGCGATCTCCGAGAATTAAATCTCGAATCACAGATTAATTTTACACGCGCCGGTTTAATGTCAACCAAAGTGACAAGATTGGCAGGAATCTGAAATTCCGTTGGTCCAAATATATTCAGCCGGATTCGAGATTACAGACCATATATGTATACGTATGAAGCCTATTTACGTATAGGGCTGACACTGCATTCAATGTGTTTTCACCTTAATTATTTTCACAAAGATGGCAGTCAGTGCGATGAAAGCTAAATGTATTTTCTTCAATTGACATAAATGAGACATAATCTTAAAAGTTAATTGACAACATAGGAACGTAGAAACGCATCAGATATAACTCAAGCATTTCTCATTTATACACCGGCTATATTTTCAGTTAGCAATTATCTATCGTAATTGTTTAATCAATCATCATTATAAATATTTAATATTTTATTTAATAATAAATTAGAGAAGATGCCATTTTCGGTCGGGCTGGATTTGGTATGTCTAATAAAAATATTTCTGTGTAAATTTTGTATATCTTTTCAAACTTGGTAAACTGCGCGCCGATTATTCGTCGACCTTAAAGCCACAAATTTAAATCGATAATTGATTTAACTTTTGATGTTAATATATAAACATCCTATTTAAATCACTAAAGAATTTATTGTGAAAATTATCACCCTTGCCAGGGTTCGAATTCGGACTTTCCTACAATCCATAACTGTCTTCTTTAATACCAATTCGACCTTTACCCCTGAGGCATGTGGTGATATTTATCACAATATCAATAATTATTTAATATTCTATAATTATAAGACAATTCTGTAAGAAATTAGTAATTGTGCTTTGTAAAAATGTAGTCTTATTTTAAAAGAAGAAAATTTGTTTTTTGCCAGCCGTGTAACCGAACATTGGGAATAATTTATGTCATTAAGCGTTTTATAAATACTACGTTTTAGATGGGAAATCTTCTTGGGCGGAGTGGAGAACGCGAAAATTCGTTTAACTCGATCCCGGAGCTACGACGGATCCGATCGGTTTTTTATATCGCAATTTGCGATGTTAATCAAAATTACGAAAGAGCCACGGCGATGGAAAGTAAGGCTATCATAAAAAGCCGCTTATGCAAATCTTCGGACAGCTGTCTCAGGTAAGAAAAAGACTTTCTATGTAATAGTGAGCGCTAATTATATCTATCGACTATATAAATTATATGTATATAATGTTTCGACATATTGAGATGGATCTAGTGCAAAGTTCCTTCTTCGCTTTCTTTTTTCCGTCGACGGCGTCTTCTTTGTCCGTGCGCGCTCTCCTGCCAGTCAGCCTTTTCTACCGTTAATTAACGACACCGAGTTATTCTCTGTTAGATTCTAGACCGGGTCGCGCTTTATCGGGCTTTACGACGGCGAAGGCGCACCGTAACACGCTTCAAGAGCTTGTGCGAAAAATGTATGCAGTTTAACGAGCGGTTAACGTACTACGATTGTTTCAAATCTCCAGCCGTATCTTTTGGAAGGAACAAAGTCATTCTCACGAATAGAAATATTCGTTTAATATAAAAATCCGTACGTATAAACGCGTTTCTATACATAAACATTAAAATATGTAAGCATTAATAACAGAATTAAACTTTGAAAAATTGATCTCGGGTTAATTATTTTTGATATCTTTAAATGTCGGGATGCAAGATAAAATAATAAGAAACTCATTCAAAGATCCGTATTTATACAGGGTGAGTCATTTTAATCAATACAGGCAAATATCTCGAAAGATATGGAAGATACGGAAAAATGTTTCAGACAAAAGTCGTACGGTTTGAAGGGGGACATAAAATGGTGGCAATGATTTGATCTTGGATGGTCCTTTGAAGCTCACGTGAACGTCACCTTCAGTTTCTTACATGGAACCCCCTATATTATAGTATATCGTATGAAAGGGCATAAAAGAAGACAAATTTTGGCGCAAACAGAGGTCGATACATTGATCTGTTTGAAAGTTATTTAGGGTCAAAATTTGAAAAAGCTAATTTTTTACCTTAAATAACTCCCGATCGGATCAACGTATCGACCTCTGGTTTACGCCAAAATTTTTCTTATTTTATGCCCTTAATTCAAACAATATACTACAATATAGGGGGTTCCATGTAAGAAACTAAAGGTGACGTTCACGTGAGCTTCAAACGACCATCCAAGATTAAATCATTGCCACCATCTTATGTCTCCCTTCAAACCGTACGACTTTTGTCTGAAACATTTTTTCGTATCTTCCATATCTTTCGAGATATTTGCCTGTATTGATTAAAATGACTCACCCTGTATAATCGCATTATTAACGAGAGAAATGTATCATTATCGCATGTCGTCGAATTAGACTTTGAGTAACTAATGTATGTATCGTAACTTCCAAAACTTTCTCAATCAAACAAAAATCATTATCTCAGGCGATAATATTTTATATTTCAAAAACCAAAATAATTTAGAGAAATAATACATGATAGGTTTCTTTAAAGATCACACCCAGATATGTATATGTCTCATGTCGCGTTTTAATTCTGCACCAATTTCAATGTAATACGCCCATTATTCTCGAATTGAAAGCGCGCGGAGATACGTGAATTATTGAATCGAATGATTTAACGGAGAGCGATAATAAATCATTTATTAGTACATGTATTTTGCAGGATTTACGCATTCAGAACATATATTGTGCGCGCAATGCTAAATTTTGATGTTTTCGAAATTTCATTGTGTTCTTAATTAGACAGTAACTTGACTGTATTAATCGCATCGCGGTTAACGTAATTAAAATTTCATGATACAGACGGTAGATATTTTTTAACAATGCTTAGGTTATTCTTATGAATCCCATGTCGTCTTGCGAATCGATTTAAATGTATTTCGCTCACTATTTTCGAGTTGAGAGCACATAATTATACGCGAGTCGCCGGATTCAGTTTATATAATACAGCCACAATCGTTTACCAATAAGCGGTTAGAAATACAAGGAGAAAAACGTTCAGCTTACATTCCATTTCAATAGTATGTTATACGTTAAATATTTTGGGACATAAACCAACTAGCGCGGCCTTGGTACTTGTTGTTGTGCCGTTCCCTCGCGTTATGTTTACACGAGCAGGTCGCCGCGCTATCATTTGCACGGTGAAACTCCAGCGGTCCAGGTAGTGGCGTGAGTCGCTCTGCGTATTGTCGCGTTATTTTTACGCGATTATCGGAATAGTTAGTTAAAAAAATTGTTGTTCCGCGGCGTTGATTAATTCTTCTAGTTAATAATTCGTAAGTGCGTCCGCGTCGAGACGACGGTTATTTCACTGAGGTAGGCACGCAATTTATACATATATATCTCCAAAATAAAAATCGAAGTAAGTAGAAACGAAATTTTTAATTATTGTCGTAATTGTTTCAATGTGAGATTTGGCGAGCAACAATTATCTTTTTAATGCTATTTCTCCCGCTTGGATTCAGATTTATATCTTGCTCTTTGAGTCGTTTTGCCAAGTAAATATTGAATCTCGACCGCATTTTTTGAACCGTTTATCGCATCCCGATCAGTCATTGGCTCGGTTTTATTAATCGCCCATGCGTCCTACATGAAAATAAAATCAGATAGCCGACTTTTTAAACAAATTTTTCGATTAATGCAACGTTGCGAAGCGCCTCGGTTCGGGCACGGAGACCGAGCACGGGCCGAGAACCGCTCGTCGGACATCGGGTCCTATATCGCCGAGTGTCGCCGAGCGTCGGCGATAGGACCCGAGTCCCGATGCGATGATGGGGCAAGCTCGCATACCCGCAAGCCTCGCGATTGTCGCGAAAGATTATATTGCTAAACAGCTGAAATAATTTAGTAAAGAGCCTTCTCGTGCGATCGCGAATTGTAGAAAAATCAGTCTCCGCGGTGTTCGCTTATTTCAACAGTGTATAGATCATATCTCGCGAAGCTCGCGAGTCTCGCCTCTCGCCCCACCATCGGGTTCGATCCGTCGATCGTCGACAGTCCGACAAGCACGCAGTGACTGAGTGATTCTCGATTTCTCGGTGCGTGCCCGAATGTCCGGACCATTATTTACTTTCTTATTTAGTGTCGAATGCGATTCGTAGCGTCGTGTAGTTGTAATTTCTTCCGTCGGAATACAATAAAGTGCGTGTTCGCGTGCAACATCGGAAGTGCCGTGCAAAGTGCCGCCGCGATTATTGTATTCTGATATAATTAGTGCGCGCGCGATCACAATTAATCGTGTTTCAGCGAGTGAATATTGTTCGGTGGCGCGGTGCGCCGCGAAGAAGCAGCAACAAAGGAACAAGGGAGGAGGCGGAGCGCGGAGGCCCGGGAAGGCATCGGGCGAAGCAACTGTGGGGTGAGTAATTTACAATTACCGCATTCTCTATTTGTGTTTATTATGAAATTTTATGAAAGCTTGTACTTAAGAAAAACATTTTTCCGGAAATACAAAATTATTTTATGTTCGTAATAATAATTTTTTTGAAACACCAATTATTCCGAGCACTGTTATTTTAACTCAAATATATTTGTGTTTTGCAATTCGACACAGTTTGCTTTCTACAATTCCGCTGTTACGCATTGTATTGGTGAGTGATAAATTATCTCCTATTTTATACTTGTGAGGTAATAGATCTGTGAAGATAAATTGCATATATATCTGGTATAATATATGTAAAATGTATAGGTATATATAAACATATGTGTATCAAATAAAGAATATATAATACTACAAATAAATATAACACTTCAAAGATCCATTGCCTCAGAATGAATACGTTATTTATTTCCAACATTGGATTTAATATATAATTCTGGAAGTCTGGAATATATGCAATGTGTGCAAGTGTTAGTCGATTTATTGTGTGAGAATGCACGCGCGCAAAAATCACAGAATAGTTTATTATATCAAGCACATTTTGCTATTCATTCTGTTAGAAAGTATTATTGTGATATCTTACAATCAGTCGTCTAAAATTCAGTTCGGATAATCTCGTAATCATAAATAAATTTAATAGAGAATATTTTACTCGTAGATTAAAAATGATAAAATAAAAAGTGATAATGGACGATAAAAAGATTTATATGATCAAGTAGAAATACCATTCTGTGCTTTCTGCCAAGCATATTCTCCACACACAAATGAAGCACAAATTTTTTGAGGAAATATAATAGGAAATACTTTTATAAGAGAGAAGATACCTATATAATATCAATTTGACAGTTTTATATCAAATACATAATAATTGGTTAAACTTTCGAGTTTATTGTTTAGGTTTAGCAAAACATACAAAAAAGAGAAGAATAGAGAATAAATTACGACAAACAAAATATTGACATTTTTACAAATTAAACTTTTTATTTAATTTTATTTTCTTTATGGTAATTATATCGCATAAACGATGAAAATCTAAGCAAAATATTTGTGTCTTGTATACATATTTATGTGAAATAAAGAGATAAATTTTTATTATTTTCCTTTCTTCTCTTTTTCCAAGAGTATTCTTTGAATAGTATTTATAGCCAGCTGCAATTATAGCTTCTCGATATTCTTCTAGAATTATATATTATATAAACCTGTACAAGAAAATAGTACTCAGAAAGAAATTATTTTGTAAATGCATGTATCATAAGTATAAATTAAGAAAAACAGTGAATAATTATTATTAATTATATTTATTTTTATAATGTACTACAAATTTAAAAAATTCTAATCTTTGGTCTATTTATATTATCATATTAGCCTATTTATATTTATTTATAACTTGAATTTACTTATCGATGTTATTTAAAACAAACTAAAATGATATCAAATCGAGTAATTTTTTCATGAAATAGGAAATATCTATATAAATTATCCCAGATTTAATTAATTGTTGAACTGTCCAATAGCCTTTTTTAAAAATATGAAATTCCATTCTGTGTGATTGATACCTACACACCATTCTTAAGAAACTCATATGTGCGAAATTGATTTTGACCAATTCTTCTATTTTCTACAAAGCACACGTGTGCTTATATAAATAATTTATTTACAATATAATTAATTCATGTTGCGTTAATTTACGATTATGAATTTATTATAGTGCTCTTCTTTCATGTTGTGACGAATGGAGCGTTGACATGCGATTAGGTTGCACAATAACGCGATATATTCGGGTTATAATAAGGGATTAATTTAAATGCATAACGCGCTATTGGCGCAGACGTTATAAATTCTATCTTCTCGATTAATATTCGGTGCCATTGGTGACTTGTTGATCCGTTCGTCGGATGTACATCATATCCAATCATAACCACACTCACGTAATGTAAATCCCATTATAACGAGTGTGCCAAATCCAATATTGCCAGTACATCTGCCATCGATATTAGCAAGTTACATCTGTGTCGATTTAGTATGATGGATTTTCTACGTACCAACGTTGATATCAACGTCAAGGGATGAATTTCACCGCGCTGTCGAAATCGCACGAGCGAGAAGTTACACGCGTGTATCTTGGAAAATCGTTGATATCTGACAACTAGTCAAAATTGGTCTGATTTTATCTTAATCATCATATCGAAGAACGCATATGATTAATTAAATTATCGGTTGGTGATCCATCGCGAATAAAGCAAAATTACAACAAAATTGGGAAAAGCGAGTAAATTCGTATCGACATATCGCGTTTATTTCAATCCTGCCTATTTATAATGCTCATATTTACCTAAAAGGAGATAAAATTTTATTCTCGATCACGTTTTACAATTTTTTCACTTTTGAATGTATAATACTACCTATCTCTATGTTGACTAAGTTTTTAATTTTCTCAAAGCTACATACATATATCTTATAATTTTTTTATATAAAATTCCTTTAAAGCCTCTTACAAAATAAATAAAAAGATAGCAGACGCTTTTTAATAAATCTTTTACCAGTGATATTTCGAAGCAATGAAAAGGAACTGAATACAGATGTATTGTATAGTATATAAAAAATAGCACATGAATATTGACTGATTATATATTATCCGGTCAGATATTTCGTACATATAAACTCCTCTTATTGATTTCTCCATTTCGCAGTGATAGGAAACTATCGAGACTGAGAAAAAAATTATGCCTATGCGCGTGTTGCAATCGAAAGAAAAGATATATACAAGAGAACATATAAAAAAGAGTAAGAGAAAATAAAGAGTTCACGAATATGTGTGGTGTGTGTGTGTGTGTGTGTGTGTGTGTGTGTGTGTGACGCAAATATGACTGTTACGAAGCATCTCAGCGATAGAGAAACTCTCATCTGGCATTCGAAAGTTTTTTTATTTCTTGTAAATCTATTCATGAAGGGACGATCTAGGTTTTATTTTAATATCTCAAACTGTTTCCGAGACACTTGTCTCTCGCGATGTCGAACACACAAGCCATTTTCTTATCGATCATGTTTAAATGTGACTTTTGTTAGGAATTGCGAATCATAGATCGTTTCATAAGACAAATGCGCGCGGGAGTCGGGACGTAAAACTGAATGGGAGTCGCGGCGGCATTATAAACGGCGCGGGGCGCGGATAGGTATTGGTTTGTCGATCACGGTGAGAAAAGTAGTCTCGAAAGTGCGAAACGCTGGCGTTCCTCCCCTTCATACGCCGAGGCGCATCTCTATCACGAATTCGAATATCCTGCTGAAATGAAGCGCGCGGCGAATGATGAACCGGGTAGCCGTTGCCGTTGAGGCGTCTTGAAAACCAGGCCCGAGTAAAATTCGACATTCCGGGTGATGAACCGCGATGACGAGAGACAATAAAGGGGCGAAACGATACCGCGGAGAGATACGCGAATTTAAAATACAGGAGGCATTTACTCGGTAGGAATCACTCGACTGCATCTCATATAAGAATAGCAACAAAATTTCGCTACGAATTACTTTTCTGTCTCAGCAAAGATAACTAAGTTGTATTATTTTGATACAAGGAAAAATGATATTGCTCCTATAATGTCCTATATCACTAATGCTCCGCTATATCGCTGCCTGTGCTCATTTAACGTTCTCAGAAAACTCATTTCGCGATCGACATTTTTAAAAGTCGAACGATGTCGTATCTGATATGCAAAATTGGCTGCGATCGCTTGTCAATTGTAATTTCATTAATTTTTTTCCGTCAATGCATTTCTGCTTTTGATTAATTCCGATCCGACGCAATTCGAGCTCTACTCATAAAATCCGATATCGTAGATGTATTTTTGAACATTATTCACATAAACCCGATTCTAGAACTGCAGATGACCCAGTTTCTGAAATCAGTAAGTTAACCGTGCGCTCTCGCGTATGCGGGAATGAAAAACGTCACGCTTTGATCGTCGCATTTTCTGCAGACATTCGGGTAAAATTTAAAATTATTGAAGCAGTACATTTCCTCACTTAACGATCACTCCTGATTTTGTACTTTTAAAGTTTTCCCGAACACGAAACTTCTTTCTAGTTCGCCAAGTACTCGTCCTTTCTTGCATCGAGTAAATTCATAGTGCGGTACCGGTAGAAACGAAGATAGAAACTTTCCTGACGAATTATATGTAGGTATATACGAGACGTATATATGCGAAAGTTCTAATAACTGGATGATGAAAATTATGTCATCCGCGCACGCGATTATGTACCTCAATCACTCATTCAATCACTACGTTTCACGCAAAGATTTTCATTTTATACGTAACACAGATATGCGATATTAATTTAGGCCAGTAATGTGTTAAAAAATATTATAAGCTATACATCTATACTAATATATAAAATTTTTACGGGTGGTGTGTGTTTGAACGTTATTAACTTAAAAACTATTGGACCGATTTTGAAAATACTTATACCAACATGTTCCTTGAAATCTCAGGAGTGCTATAGGGCAATTTAATTTGGCGGTTCTTTTTTTAAAAAGTGATATTTTTTATTTATAGCATTTTTGTGGATTGGTGTGTATGTAGGGGAAGGTTGCCTATATTGGACCAGTTTTCAATTTTTTTTTTATAACTTGCAAGAACCTAATAATAATGGATCGACAACTGATTGAGATTTATCTTTGATCTGTTTGAGATATTCTCTATTTTTTTCAGATTTTTTGCATAACAATTTCTACTGCGAATAAGTCTTTTTTAAAACCTCTGCAAATGGTACAATTTTGGCAACCAGTTGCTTAAATTGTACCACGGGGTTTCCCAAATTGTACCATGTTTCTTTATCGTACCGATATGATTTAATTAAAATTGTGAAAGGATAAAAATATAACACAAACAATTTAAGTAAATACGTGTTTATTGTAATCACAGTTTGTATAAAAAACTAAAAAAAATATTTCTAATTAAAGAAATAAACATTAAAATTACAAAAATAAAATAATATTTTTAATAATGTTTTTAAGAACTCAACCAAGAAATAATTAAAATCACAGTTTGGATAAACTAAAAAAAAATATTTTTTAATTAAAAAAATAAATAAACTACAAAATAAAATATTTTTGTTTTTAAAACTAATTGTAAGAAATAAACAGTTGTTAAATAAAAATCTGTATTTTAATTTAAAAAAATATAAATATATAGGTAACACAAAAGAAAACAAATCTGATATAGACGTTAGGAGCAAGAGTCACATATGTAGTTTTTTTTAGAAATATATAATGTTAGCACAAGACACGTGTACCCACTTTTGACACTTTAAATTGTACCCTATAATTCCTAAATTGTACCGGTACAATATAGGCAACAATAGGTGGTACGATTTAAGAGACTAGGCGCGTATTTGAAATTATGATAGTGAAGTATACACAGAAAGAGGTTATGTCCAAACTATGCCATGCAATATGTCAATTTTAATGTAGTATAAAAATGACAAGCAGATAAATTAATACACCTATTGAAACTTTCTAAATTCCTTATGTAAAAGTGGGTAAATATGTTTGCTTTTATATCTCGAAAAGTTTTAAAGGAAAGAGTACTTAATTAAAGTGTTTTTTAAATTTTTTTTTCCATTATTTGTTACCAATGAACCAAGGTAGTTAAAGTGGGATACTGTTTCGTACCCTGCGATATTTCCAATGTCAGGCTGATTGTCTCGAGCTCTGTCGACGATCATCACTTTCGTCTTAGTCTTATTTAATCGTAGTCCGTATTTTCCGCTAACGATGCTAAGTCTGTCCATGATGTACTGGAGTTCCACCTTTGAGGATGCTAGGACCACAATGTCATCGGCATATCGCAGGTTAGTTATTTTTGTTCCTCCTATTGTTATTCCGCCCTGCCATTCGTCAAATACCTCTCTCATGATATATTCACTATATATGTTGAATATTATGGGTGATACGATGCATCCCTGGCGCACTCCTGCCTCTGGCTTGAAGTCTTGTGAGTACGTGTTATTCACACGGATGGTAGCTGCGCTACTTTCATATAGACTCCGGAGAAGCCAGATTAGATGATAAGGAGTTCCCATTTTCTTTAGTATTTCCCATGTGTCGTTCCACTTCACAGTATCGAATGCCTTCGAGTAATCCACAAAGCACAGGTACGTTTCTAAGTTAAATTCTCGGGACTTTTCGATGACTTGGCGTAGGTTGAAGATCTGTTCGCGGATGCGCCTTCCCGGCATAAATCCCGACTGTACCTCGGAGATCTGTGGCAGCAAGAATGGTTTTAGCCTTTCGTTGATAACCGTGAAAAGAACTTGATTGCGAACTACTCATTTATTAATGGACCGATTCTCTTGCGAAAGGTGTCAAAATTTTCTAATTTCTCGGAGATGGCGACTATGGGGTTCGATTTTTGTTTTACCGATTTTCTTGACACCGGGGCCAAAATTTTTCTAATTTTTGGGGGATTACGACAATGGGTTTAATTTTTTTTAAGAGAAAGCTTTGTTTTTGTGAAAAACTTTAGCACCGGTCTCAAGAAAATTGGTTTGAAAATTACTAATTCATTAATGGACCGATTTTCAACGTTCTTAAACGTCGAAAAATCATAATTTTTAAAAAATGTTTGCATGTGTGTACCTATGTATTCCACCCGCTGAGGACGATCCAAGAGGAAGCATTAAAGGACCGATTTTCTTGAAACCGGTGCCAAAATTTTTCACGAAAACAAAGCTTTCTCTTTAAAAAAACTAAACCCACCGTCGCAATCCCCGAAAAATTAGAAAAATTTTGGCACCGGTTTCAAGAAAATCGGTCATTTAATGAGTCCTTTTGGATCATCCTCAGCGGGTGGAATACATAGGTGGTACACACATTCAAACATACTCGGAGATGGCAACGATGGGTTCAATTTCTTTCTAAACCGATTTTCTTGAAACCGGGGCCTAAATTTTTCTAATTTTTCGGGGATTGCGACGATGGGTTTAAATTTCTTTTAAAAGAAAAAGCTTTGTTTTAGTGAAAAACTTTAGCACCGGTTTCAAGAAAATCGGTTTTGACCGCAAACTACTCGTTCATTAATGGATTGATTCTCTTGAAACCGGTGTTAAAATTTTTCTAATTTTTCGGGGATGGCTACCATGGGGTTTGATTTTTTGTTTTACCGATTTCCTTAAAACCGGGGCCAAAATTTTTCTAAGTTTTTAGGGATTGCGATAATGGGTAAAATTATTTTAAAGAGAAAGCTTTGTTTTTGATACAAACTTTAGCACCGATTTGAAAAAAACCGATTCTCTTGAAACCGGTGTCAAAATTTTTCTAATTTCTCGGGGACGGCGACGATGGGTTAAATTTTTTTCTAAACCGATTAATAATACTCATCTTTTAATGATTCTTTATTAAAAAAAATTTAGAGAAAATTTGAACTTTCTTCAACTTAATGTGTCCACGAAATATCGAGGTTCTGTGTACATCGCGAGCAAACAATCTCGAAATTCCCCAAAAAAACGCCCGGGAAAACCATGGGAAGAAGTCGCTGATCGGTAAGTGAAATATCGGAAAAGCGGAAATGACTCAATAGTGTGAAACTCGAGTAGAAAAAAACCGGTTACGACATGTTCAATCCAGGAAAACATTTATGCGGTCCGATTTGAAATTAGAGGCATTTAGTTATGAAATTACGAATATATATTTCATCCGAGAGTAATAATTGGGAAAATGGATGCAATATGTGATCATTGTCAAGCAAAAAAGTTTAAAATTTAACCACCTGGAATGTGTTGTTCAAGCGGAAAAGTTAAACTGCCGCCTTTAAATCAACCACCCGACACACTCCTTATGTTTGTGCACAATAAGGATATTGAAACACAAATGAAGTCGTTTGAAGAAAAACGACGCCCGGGCGAAGCTCGGGTAACCAGCTAGTGTAATTATATTTGCGTGATTTATATTATTCTATTTTATTAACAATTATTTGCTTATTATTGAATATATTGCTTATCTATAGTATAACTTCTGTTTATATATTATACTGCAACACGTTGCGATGTAAACAAAAATGACTATTTTAAATAATATGCGATGATGATATCGCAACGATATTATGCGGAAAATGTGGTATGAATAGATAAACTTCCTTTGATGTATTGATGAGCGATGCAATTTACTCACAAACATAAACGTCGCGATATATCATTACGCGTGTAAAATGCAGAAGCAATATAAAATCCGCCTTATACGGAGTGTTAGAAAAGTCTGGAAACGGTCAAATATCTCGAAAACAAAACATTTTAGGAAAAATGTTTTATACGGAAGTTGTAGGGTTTAAAGAGATCTGTTTACTTACTTTATCAGTTTGATCTTAGGTGGCGTCGTTTAGGTCGTCAGGGTAACTTTGAATTTTTTTAATTGGACCCCCTATTTTTTATTGCATATTTTTGTAGCCCTTGTCGAAACGTTTTTAAAACACTATAACAAAACTCTCTTTCGTTAAAAATTTCGTTAGATATTTCAAATTTTGTCATTAAATTTTTAATATAAAATATGAAATATCTCGTGAAGTATTCACTTTTCGATGACTTTACCTTAATACTTTTACCATATACGTAGAATAATGAAAAAAATCGAACAATAATATTATTTTTTATATTTGCAATTTTGTTAAATTGAATGCGTCTACAAAATGCAATCAAATTTTTTAACATAATTTTTTCTGTTTTTTTTTACAACAATCGATTCTTTTCATTATTCTACGCATAAAAGTATTAAGATAAAGTCAACGAAAAGTGAATACTTTACGAAATATTTCATATTTTATATTAAAAATTTACTGACAAAATTTGAAATATCTCGGGACATTTTTAACGAAAGAAAGTTTTGTTATAGTGTTTTGAAAACTTCTCGACAAGGGCTACAAGAATATGCAATAAAGAATAGGGGGTCCAATTTAAAAAATTTAAAGTGACCCTGACGACCTAAACGACGCCACCTAATTGTAAGATCAAACTGATAAAGTCAGAAAACAGATCTTTTTAAACCCTACAATTTCTGTATGAAACATTTTTCCTAAAATGTCTTGTTTTCGAGATTTGACCGTTTTCAGACTTTTCTAACACCCTGTATACGTGTATAGTTTAAAAATCATGCGGGCGCGGAAAAAATAGATTTAAACGCAAATAAAGCAGGCATATATATTCATAAGGCGGATATGTTATTGTTCCATCGTGTATTGTCCATGCTTGGCAGGTGAATCTGCTTTAGGGGAAGGTTGCCTATATTGGACCAGTTTTCAATTTTTTTTTTATAACTTGCAAGAACCTAATAATAATGGATCGACAACTGATTGAGATTTATCTTTGATCTGTTTGAGATATTCTCTATTTTTTTCAGATTTTTTGCATAACAATTTCTACTGCGAATAAGTCTTTTTTAAAACCTCTGCAAATGGTACAATTTTGGCAACCAATTGCTTAAATTGTACCACGGGGTTTCCCAAATTGTACCATGTTTCCTTTATCGTACCGATATGATTTAATTAAAAATTGTGAAAGGATAAAAATATAACACAAACAATTTAAGTAAATACGTGTTTAATTGTAATCACAGTTTGTATAAAAAACTAAAAAAGATATTTCTAATTAAAGAAATAAACATTAAAATTACAAAAATAAAATAATATTTTTAATAATGTTTTTAAGAACTCAACCAAGAAATTAATTGAAATCACAGTTTGGATAAACTAAAAAAAAATATTTTTTAATAAAAAAAATAAATAAACTACAAAAATAAAATGTTTTTGTTTTTAAAACTAATTGTAAGAAATAAACAGTTGTTAAATAAAAATCTGTATTTTAATTTAAAAAAATATAAATATATAGGTAACACAAAAGAAAACAAATCTGATATAGACGTTAGGAGCAAGAGTCACATATGTAGTCTTTTTTAGAAATATATAATGTTAGCACAAGACACGTGTACCCACTTTTGACACTTTAAATTGTACCCTATAATTCCTAAATTGTACCGGTACAATATAGGCAACAATAGGTGGTACGATTTAAGAGACTAGGCGCGTATTTGAAATTATGATAGTGAAGTATACACAGAAAGAGGTTATGTCCAAACTATGCCATGCAAATATGTCAATTTTAATGTAGTATAAAAATGACAAGCAGATAAATTAATACACCTATTGAAACTTTCTAAATTCCTTATGTAAAAGTGGGTAAAACTTACTGCAAAAACTATAAAAACCTTTACTTGCTTTTTTTAACCAGACGCTTTCGTGCATAAACATCAACTTTCGTCTACCAACTGTACGGCGTTAGAAGAACCTTGCATAATACACAGATGGTGCTAGGCCTTCGGATTATATGAAATATAGGAATGGTACAATTTAGGAGCCGGTACAATATCGCCGACCTTACCCTACATATTTTATCGACTACAAACGCAGTGCATTTCATGGTTGATGCTATATCCGCGAATGCGTTTACAAGTCTGAGGAAGCTTCGGTATACACATTGGACGCTGAGAAGATTCCTTCACGGGAAGAATGCTGGGTCTCGTAAAAGGAGGAGACAACGTTTGGAATCGCAGAAGTGTGATATCCCGATTCCGGTTACGCAAAAAATACAGGAAATTTTTGGAATAATTTGCATCCGCCGCGATCTTCGAGCTATCAATAGGAAACGTGAACGGCTGTACGATTTGTGCGCCTAAATCGCATTATTAATATTGACGTGACGGAATATTCGTCGCGACAGTTTATTGCTATGCTTTTTACAACATGATATAATTTGCTGCATAAAATATGTATACAAAAATAAGATTTCAATAATTCGCGTTATTAATGGGCATGTGGTTTGCGTCTGAATAAATTTCACGTACATGCAGTTGCATATAACGCGATTATTGAAATAATTATCATAATGATTATTAGTTCGCCGTATCAATAATAATTATATAAAATTTGATGAAATTATTATCTCAATGCATGCCACGAGTTGCAATATACAGTGTGTCCTAAAACAAACAATACGTAACTTAATGAGAAATACTGAAAATTAATTATATAAAAATTTTTAAACATGATTATTTATAGTTATTAGCAATTATATGCAATTATAAATATAATAGTAACGTTAATTTAATTGTGATACTACAAACACAGTGTTCTATCTCTATATTATTAAACGTTAATGTAGGTATATATATATAATATTTGTATTAAAATATAAACTTATATTAAATGTTTAGGCTAGACTTCCGTACACGACTCACGTCCGATTTTGATCTACTTTTGCAGGCACGTAGTACGTACTAAAAGAAGTCAAAAGCCCCAGTGCTAACTTGCGGAAATGACTATTTTCTTAAATATTCAAATTTTTATTATTTTGCTAGATTTTGGATTATTGGTTTGCGTATGCGGAAGATCGGTTTTCTGGATAACTGAGTAGGTCAGTGTGTACGTTAGAATGTAGTTTACCTTTATAAAAGTTGAATTTGAAGTGCATGTTATATTAAAAAGATTTTTAAAAAATTAAACCTTGGTTAATTTTTGGGGATTTTTCTCTTGGGGGTAAGTGCCTTGGGAGGGGGGAACCTACTACATTCACACATGCGCTTTACAAGTATGTGCTTTGTATGTGCTTCAACTTACAAAGGGCATACTTATAAAGTGCATCACTAACCTATAGGTTAGTGGCGCGCTTTACAAGTATGAGCTTTATATGTGTTTCAACTTACAAAGCGCATACTTCTAAAGCGCCCCCCTCCCCCCGACCCTGCGAAACACGTTCCTCTGTCTACGCATGTACTTTGTAGTTGTAAAGCGAGGTCCACCCCTTCTCCAACCCCTGTGGAATACGCACCTCTGTCTACGCATGTACTTTGTAAGTTGTAAGCGAGGTCCACCCACTCCGACCCTTGTGGAACGCGCTTCTCTGTCCACGCATGTACTTTGTAAGTTGTAAAGCGAGGTTTACCCACCCCGACCCCTGTGGAACGCGCTCCTCCGTCCACGCATGTACTTTGTAAGTTGTAAAGCGTTCACCCCCCCCCCCCCCTCCCCCTCCTTCACCGATCCCTATGGAATATGCAAAGAGAAGGTAAATATTATGCATATGCAGTCAAAACATTCAAAATCTGGCAAAATAATAAAAATTTGAATATTTAAGGAAATAGTCATTTCCGCAAGTTAGCACTGGGGCTTTCGACTTCTTTTAGTACCTACTACGTGCCTGCAAAAGTAGATCAAAATCGGACGTGGGTCGTGTACGGAAGTCTTACAAATGTTTATAGCTGATTTTCTTTGATTTTTTTCATAACGTTGAAATTTAACAAATTTTGATTAAAATTTAATGAATATACATTTAGCATATTTCAATAAATTAAAACATTGGCTCGAAAGTATGCGTTCACCGGTAATTCTGTATAAATTCGATATGATATCCAATTAATTTATTCGCACGATTGACATGGTTACCATTCTATCATTAATTGTTGAAAGGCTTTAATAAATCAAATCTAAAAGTTGTAAATAAATAATAATAATTTTAATTTATTATCAGTAGATTTTAACAAAATTTCTTTTAAATGTTTAAACGACTGTATATAATCCAAGTTATGGAAAGAAAACTACGATTTAAGGAATTCCTTCATTTAAATATGTTTCTATAATATTGGAATAAATTATTTAGATATAAAGTAAAATTATATAGATTTTTATCTTAATTTTCAATCAATCAATCAAGGAAATCTCGTGCAGTATCTACGCCTCTTTGAAACTGCAGGGATCTCCCATGCGTATCGGGGCAGAGATAAAAAAGCGAACAGTCGCACGCAGGCAAATTGTCCTTCTTATTAATGAGTTATAACCAGCTATAGTTAGTAGAAAACGAATGCAGCGCTACGGGCGACAATGAGAGCTGTCGAAAACAGGTCAAACTATTTATGGGTTTTTTCCTCACGTAACCACATTTCAGGCTTTACCACTATTCTGCGTTGCTTTTAGACCGCGGGAGAATCGCGGTATCCGACCAGCGCGAGCGGGCGCAAAAAGGAGCGCTCACTTGCGCTTTTCTTTCCAAGTTTCTTGCGTATTTGATGGTATCCGTCACCTTAGATTAAACGCGTATATTTTTGGTCAACGAAGAAAAAGCAAAGTTAATCAAAAAATGATCAAAGCAAAGTTATCTTTACGTATCGAGTAAGTACCTACTCCGCCGTGTAAATAAAAAATTGCAACAATTGATGTTAAGATAGCAATTGTCGACTTTATTTGGACAAAATCGATGGAAATGATTGTTTCTTTATCTTCAGAATAATAAATTACTCACAAAAATTGTACGTTTCCATCTCTATCAGAGCAGTCGTGTCGTGTTATTGATGTAACATAGCGATGCATGCGTCGGTATATATTTGAAAGTATTTTACATATCGACATCCAGTTAACAATAATGGAATGTGTCCCCACATAATATGGGGTCGCAAACGTGCTCTCTACATTGGTTCGGTCTCTTCGAGCGATTTTTTTTTCAGCAAATATCCATAAAAATTTCTGTCAAAATATCGACATGAGATCATGAGATGAGTTTTTTGATGCGACAAAACGTTTGGCGAAATAAAAATGGTGCAGAGAATTATCGAAATAGAAACTGTTATAAATAACGAATAACAGCTGCAACTCTATTTTTGTGTAGCTACACAAGATGGAAAGATAGTAGAGATTATATTTACAAGTTGACGCAAAAGTAATGCATTCTGTTGGAAAACTTTGATACAAAGGAAATAATTATGAGAATGTATGCACTTTTTAACGACAGATTAAGCCATTAACCCGCAATTGCGTAAAATAATTCAGCGCGATCAATTCAGCGTTTCCTTGCCATACTCACAATAATTGTAACTCTTTGTAAAGTTTGGAATATTTCACCTATGCATTACGGTCGGTTGAATTAGTCGCGTCATTTTCTCGTGAAATCGACTATTAGAGTTGCAAGCGAATAATTTATTGATGACTGCAGTATAACACGATACTGATCAATAATCGCGACGAATGAGCGGTTAAATGATAATAATCGCATCGATGTTAATTGCCCACTTAATTATTTCTTGTTATGGTAACCGCTCGTATATTATCGATCACACATATGTATTACTAGATGTCTCATAGTTTTCCAACGAAAAGCTTCCGCGTCGTCGCTACGTGATGTGAAACGCTTACAGTCAAACGGCACTTTGACGTAATTGCTTATTGCGAAAGTGTCGTAAGCAGGTGGGTTAACCCGATCGTTATCGTACTCGAGTAAGTAGACTATGTCGATGAGGCTACGGCCTTCAAAGACGTATAGTTAAAAGCTGATTACCGATTAATTGGTTTAACTAGGTAAATTTCACTTGCTTATCACGACCTTTAAACCGTAAATAGTACGATGGACTTCTCTTAACGTAAACGTTAATGCGAAGTGTCAAGCCTCCTATTTAAATTTAATCATTTCGTATGAGATAATCAACATTATAGTTATATATAATGTTTCATGCGCAAAATTCAGAATGACGTTTAAATAGGTAAAATACCTATGATAATTTTTTTAATCACAAAAATTTTTTTGAAAGATATGTATTAATTTTTGTAACTTTGAAATGTTTACGATACAATTTAATACATATGTATTCGAAATATGTGTAATTGAAATGTAAACGTAAATTTGGCACGGCATTTCCGTCAATAACTTTTCGTTACTTGAGTATTCGCGTTCCACGTTTAGCGCTAATTGCAGCTGCTTAAATATGAGTTTTATTTGCCTAATACGTATACGAGGTTGACGAAAATCAGACCGTCACGCTTGGCGTTAAATGTTGAATACTAATAAGCGACATCGCGGATAAGCGTCTGAACTTGCGCAAATCGCACAAGAGGCACTGAAAGTTGCCACACAGGCACGATCCCGAGTGTTAAGCTCAGGTACGTGGAAGTATATATGTATAACGCTCGGTACGTGAAGAAAATTCCCATTGGTCCCGACAAATCGATTCGGAGTACAATTTGGCAAGGAAATCGGATTTCCAATAACGATGCGACGCTGATTATCATGCGATTGCCACCTTGCAGATCGACGCCGGAGACGGAACGAGAGAGACAGATACCAGTGTGAGAACGCACGAGAATATTTCTAGTCAGTCGGAATTGCCGCCGTTGCGATTCTTCGTGAAAGCTCGTAAAATATTTTCACGAGGCTTTCCCTGATTACCGTCATCGTTTCGTATTACGAATGAATTGTTATTGTTTCGCGGTATCAAACGTGGCAAGTTTCGCAATCGATGAAATTATTTTGATATTTACTTGTATTTCACACCATGTTGATCATATAACCAGTTTAGGAAACATCGGCACTATCATATTTGCCACATATCGCAAAACGTAAATTCGCTGTCAATTTAACGACCAATTCAAACATACTTTTGCGCTTATTATATTGAGTACCCTAAATATCCAGTATCCTTGCCACGTTTAAAATCTTCGGTTATTATTATTTGTTGCCATACCGAGTTGCTTACTTCCGGCAAACAGCCGTCAACCGAATTAAGAACGTATATATACCGCCCTATCCTAACCGATAGAGCGATCACGTAAGATGTTCAAAGCCGGGAGCCCGCTTCGATCGATGTGCTCTACGTAAAAATACACGTCAAAGTCCACACGCGGAAGGGACTGATAGGGAGCGTATGGGGCGAGGGATCGATTTTTAAGAACGGTATACGGAAATATTGGTTCGGGTAACGACTTCCGTTTCTCATGTTTACGCCCCGGTAGTCAAGGGTTAAGGCGCCACGAGAGACGGGTTTCTTCCGCAGATACGCATGAAAAGGAAGAAATATAAGACAAAGAAAGCGGTAGGGGAGAGAAAAAAGTCAAGCGACGTTGGTACCGAACGAACGGCGAGAAGTACGGGAATGCGAAAAAATATCTCTTTCTCTGTTCTCTCGGTTCTTTGGCTCCACCGCTAAGTAATATTTCATTCGCAACGTATGTAGTATGTACAGCGTGTTGCAAAAATGTTTCATTATTTCTTTTGCTACCATCTTAGGTTCATCGAATACTAAAATAAGCAAGCAAAAAAGAAAGCTCTTTTAATTCCAGAACCTTCATTTGGAACTTTATTACCAAAAATAAGCATAATATCTTGCACATTAGAAGTTTCAAAATAAGTAGCGCTGGAGCAAATTCTTGTGTATGGTGGTCAATTCGAAATTTTTGTCAAAAGGCTTGCGGTCGAGATTTAACATGCAAATTAGGGCGTTTGTGCATGGAAATGCAGAGTGAAAACCACGAAGTATTCCCAAATTGAGTCGGCACTGTGCAATAATCCCTATGACTGTTCCGATGGCATTCCTCTGTGGGAATCTCGTTTGAGATACGCCGCGCGATAATAACGACGAAACTTCGTTTCCTGTGCTCCTCATTAACATCGAGCGCTGAAACTGTTAAACCGAAAAGTTATCCCATTTTTCGTGAATTTTCGTGTGAACACGTCTCTTTCTCTATTCATGATCGGAGTAATGTGCAATATTCTCGCTCGCGTGCGTTAACATTATTATTATAATTTTCACCGAGGTACCTCTGGGTTTAACTTGTAAATAGATAATCACGAAGCATAATCATTAGTTCCGAAAGTATAATAATTAACTACGGTAGGTCAACGCGTTTATTAGCTATTTGCGAATTGTTAATTTGCCTTTTGACATAAATTTCGGATTGACCACCATACACAAGAATTTACTCGAGCGCTACTTATTTTGAAACTTCTAATGTGCGAGATATTATGCATATTTTTGGTAGTAAAGTTCCAAATAAAGGTTCTGGAATTAAAAATATAATCAGATAGGAGCTGGGATGACGTTGATTCGGCTAACTCAAAGTAATCTGTCCCGATAGTGGATCAGAAACCAATTAATTTTAGTGGATATTATTTGAACTCATATCGACATATCGGATATGAGAAAATATCTCTCCATTAATATGATTAATCGACCAGTAAGAGTCGTTCCACTACTGTGATATATTTAGACGTGACTAGTTTCCGGGTCAGCAAACTATCATTTAAATCGATATAAGGTTCTTCTAATCGACACCCGTTAAATCGACGTCAACTAGAAGTATACTTGTGAAGGAAACTGCAGTAAATTCCAGCTGAAATAATCGTCGTGTACAATCGTAACGCGTGCAGGATAATAACGGCGCGGCTTTACGGATTGCTTACGACACTGGGGATCACATGCCCACCGCAATAAATAGATTTTACACGCCGGGTGGCAACAAAACTGGCTTCAACGGGATAAGCCGTTACACTCTTTTCGATACTTCCTATAATACATTCGCTGCTGCATTCTGCAACTTTACTGCACCGCGCAGTACCGTGAAGTGGCCATAAATAACGCCGAAATAGCGTGTCCAACGTCCGACCAATAAATCTACATATAACCCCGGGAGGGTAAAATAAAGTTCTGGGACCGCTTCATGCACAGATACGGACCGATAGTTTATCCTGCTTTAACTACTGCAAGTATAGTCACTTCGTCCTTCCGGCACTCTCTTTAGTTCTGCCTTTCGGCGTACCGAAAACTCGGCGCCCCCTTTCATGCTCTTTTCACTCGCCGCGCCCCTCCTCCTACGATCCCACTGTTCCTCTCTGTCGCACGGATTCACGCGTTCACCTCCCGGCTTGTTACTACCCCCGATCCCGCCCTTCTCGCGGCGCGTCATGCATCCGCTATACGAAAATGCATTATTACGTTGACACGTACACAAACTCGATTCCGCGAAAGCCCAGACACGTAACTTCGTGATGCATGATCCGCGAAGCCCGAGGTAAGTGCATGTGCACATGTAACGCGTATACAGGCTGCACCAAGAAAGGTATCTAACAAGAGTTCATTCTCGGAAGAATTTCAGAATCTATTTAAGGAACATTTAATCAAAATATTTTGTCTGTGAAGAATTTCTAGTTTTCGACATTAAATATTTTGATTTATAATTCCACATATATGAAATTTACATCTGTGATATAGTCCTCCCATTACACACGCATTTTATATAATTAATAATTACACGATATTTATGCATAAAAGGGACTTCCTCTCCGATTTGGTTTATTTTTAAATATGTTGTTGGGGGAGTCTTCCTGAGTAATTTCATATATATATATAAGGGTCGGACTCAAATAGCTTCGGAGATGCAGGCTAAGAAAGGATAAAAACAATAAATACAAAAATAAACGTTTGATGATGATTTACTTAACACTATCATTAGGAATTTGAAAGATTTCAGCCATTGCATCAAAGAATTTAACAAATAATTTGCTAAAGCAGAGAATAGTTGGTATATAAA
The DNA here is from genome assembly GCA_035220615.1 of Leptothorax acervorum. Lineage (NCBI taxonomy): Eukaryota > Metazoa > Arthropoda > Insecta > Hymenoptera > Formicidae > Leptothorax > Leptothorax acervorum. Next base: position 67,271 of record JASTWQ010000597.1, read on the forward strand.
AGGTACATACTTATATGTATGATGAATAGTTGGTATATATAATTATGTACTTTTCATATACCAACTATTCTCTGCTTTAACAGATTATTTAACAAATGGGTTAGGTCAGTTTTTTTGGAAGTGGGCCCCCCGCAGGGGGGCGGAATGTATTGCATTCACGCACGCGCTTTTCCACCCACACAACAATCGGGTTGGGTTAGGTCAGTTTTTTTGGAAGTGAATCCCCCCGCAGGGGGGGGCGGAACCTACTGCATCCACACACGCACTTTTCCACCCACGCACAACATTCGGGTTGGGTTAGGTCAGTTTTTTTGGAAATGGAGCCCCCCGCAGGGGGGCGAAACCTACTGCATCCACGCATGCAATTTTCCAAAAAGTCTGTTTAATATATCAACGAATCACTGCATAAAGCAGATAATAGTTTATTTTTGTATTTATTATTTTTATCCTTTCTCAGCCTGTATCTCCGAAGCTATATTTGAGTCCGACCCTTATATATATATATGAAATGACTCGTAAAAACACCCCCAACAACATATTTAAAAATAAACCAAATCGGAGAAGTCCCTCTTATGCATAATTACCAATTACATTCTTCTAATTTGATTGATAACGTCTTAGCAATTGACGATTTGTAAAGAATGAAAAAAACGATATTTTGAAGAAAAATAAATGTTTTTAAGGAAATAGATCGGAAATAGATATATTAAAGAATATTAAATAAAATATAGCGCTAAATTTTATAAAATTTAAAAATATTACGCATATATTATAATTTACGTAATTAGATCGATCTATGCGTTCGCAAAAAGTAAAAAAAAAATACACCCTTTTCAATAATTGATAAGAATTCTTTTCAAGCTTCTTTAACCCTATTAGGTCACACTTCCTGAGAATTCCGTACCGGTCACACTGGGTAAAATACACCCAAGCGTGTTTGCAAGTGTATAAAAAATTGTAGGTAACCTTAAAAAAAAAAAAAATATCCTGTTGTAGTTTGTCTTTCTTAAAAAGACTGTATAGGTTTGATTTGCAAAAAATTAATTTAACATATGTAAAAAAATTGTTGAAAAAAAAAAGTCGGAAAAGTGACTTTTTTCACAAAAACTAATGTAACTTTTTCAATTTTTAAGATATTTTAATTTTTCAAACGGTTTTTTCATCCTCAGATGATGCACTTTTCACTGATTATTGCAGTTTATGCGGCCGTTCCGAAAAGTATATTTATTTTGAGGTATAAAGGTGCGATTTTTTGCGGAAAAGTGAAAAGGACATTTTTATGGAAAAAATAGCAATATATTTATGAAAAATGGTTTAAAAAATATGAAAAAAATATATTTACATTGCAAATTACATACTTTAAGTAAACAAAAAGGTTACAATTTTTTATTCGATGCCATAGGCACATTCAACGCATAAATATGCGCGATGCTTGTCGCACATCGGTCGAAGGCAAGTGGGACACATGGAGTGGGACACATCGTTCTTGCAGGTGTGCCTTGACCAAATGTAAATATATATATATATATATTTACATTTGGTCAAGGCACACCTGCAAGAACGATACACAATACCAACAATTCGCAAGGACATCAAATTCGGTATTGCGAATGTCCTGCACCTCCAGGACAGGCCTGCATTTGGACAGGACCGCCCAAAATTGGATAGGAAACAAAGATGTCAAATTTGCCCGAGAGGAACTGATAAAAAGACGAGCTCCATGTGTCCCACTTGCCTTCGACCGATGTGCGACAAGCATATACATAATAATATATAATAACTAGCTGGTTACCCGGGCTTCGCCCCGGAGGACTTCTCGCCCTATTGTAGACATCAGTTAGTACATAGACAACAGAGGAAATGAACAATACGATGAAGAAATTTAAATCTGAAGCAATAGAATTGGAGCAAAAGTACGAACAAACACTAACATAATTTTAATTCATTTTTATCATGTCATGAGATAATATTGTTCATTACAATCAAACGAAAGTTTATTGGAGTCAAAATCGATTTCAGCCGTTGCGTCAAAGAATGCGGTAATCCGAGTGTCAAAGTTATCTTTGACGATGTATGAACGAAGGAAAGTTATTTAAAGCAGCGAATTGTTTGTATATTGAACAGTCTTTTTATTTTAGCAGAGAATGTGCTGTACAGATATTAAGCGTCGAAGTTAACGAAACAGAAATAATTTGTTAAAGCAGAGAATAGTTGGTATATGAAAAGTACATATTTATATGCACGATGAATAGTTGCTATATAAATATGTACTCTTTATATACCAACTATTCTTTGCTTTAACAAATTATTTCTGCTTTGTTAACTTCGACGCTTAATATCTGTAGCAGAAATAATTTGTTAAAGCAGAGAATAGTTGGTACATGAAAAGTATGCTTTGTAAGTTCAAGCAAGGTCCACTCTGTACAGGGTTGGGACGGGTGAATGCGAAGGGGGCCGCGGTGGCGAACACAGCAAACGGAGAACGACGTTTCTTAATTGTAAATTTTCAGCTTCGAGTTTTGCATCGCAATATCTCCGCTTGTAGGGCACGTAGCAGAAAAATAAAAACACTTTTATTATACAAATTTGGTCCAAGCTATCCATTAAGCTAGTTATCAAGATCTCAAAATCTCGGGTATTTGAAACTCGTTGCGTCGCGTTAATAGAGTCACGGCGGTCTCGCTCCGCGCGTACTTGGCGTGAGACGCTACCGTGTCTCTTGATTACTTTAATTTTTTCAAGGTATAGATGTTACTTGGATTTTTTCAAGGTAGATTATCAACATAAATTACAATTTTAAACAATAAGCAAAACCCGTTCGTAATTACCCCAGCTACGATTCGACATTGCCCCGTGTGCGGCGGGTAACTCCGAATGGCAAAGTTTTGCTTTCTTTTTAAAATTATTTATGTAAAAAATTTATAAATATTATTGTAATTTAAAGCCAAATAACTGGAGTATTATTTAAAATGCAGACTTCTATAATTGACAAATAATCGTCGGCTTTATTTAACTTTTCCCTTAGATGGTCGCAAATCTTCCACTCTCCCCTGCAACCCTTAAAATTATTTCTGTTAATAAATTCATTGTGGAATACGGAAGCAAAAGTTATTTGTTTAAAAGTAATTGTCGGGCCAAGTATAAGAACCGAAAGAAAAATGCATAGAAATTAATTTACAGGAGATACAAAGGGTTCTATAATTCACCCCTGAATCTAGATTAGCGCCTTTAGAGGTTGATTAGGGCAAAATCCTGAAATATGTTTTTGAGCATTTGTATGGGTGACCTTCGTAAGCGAGAACCAAGTCGATATCTCATCGGGCCTAAGAGATATTGACGAATCCGTGAAACTACATTTTAACCCTTTTCACACCCTTAAGGGCCGAATTTTTAAAAATCCCTTCTTAGTGGGTGCTTACGTCATAAGAGGAATACACCCCTCGAATTTCATGTTTCTAGGTTCAGGGGTTTGGGCTGGGCGTTGATGAGTCAGTCAGTCAGTCAGTCATTCAGGACATTTGTCTTTATATATATAGATATATATATATATATTATTATATTATTATATTATATTACATATATATTATATATATAATATATATATTGCTCGGACACGTGGTCTTCGGCTCCATCAGTGTCATCGCCGCCAAGAATTGGCTGTTCTTTGGACTCCTCAAGCAATTCCTCGCGAATTGTACGGGAGCGCAAGTTATAAGCCATCTACTTTTCATGAATAATTACACAGTAAAATTTTTTAAAAAATTCTAAGCAACGAAAAACACAACTGTGTACTTGCCTCTTCACTTTGGAACAACGAGAAACGAAAAAAAAAAATATTACAAAAACTCAAATTATTACGTACGAGTCACACTGGGTGAAATACACCCGACAATTCCGAGACGCTCACTTTGAACGGCTGCCGAGAGAGAACTAACGGGCCGAAAAATATACCACCGACGGGGATCGATACTTGGAGGTCCCGACTACCTGTAGATGACGGCACAAGGCCCATTTCTATTGGTTTACTGGGTCGTTTTTTAAGTCAAAAAAACGCTTGGGTGTATTTTACCCAGTGTGACCTATTAGGGTTAAAGAGTCAAAAATTACCATACTTAACAAATGGTTAATTTTTCACTTTGGACCGCAAAAATAATTTTACTTCTCCAAGAAAAATGTGTATGGTTGAAAAGGATAAGAACGACACCAACAGCAACCACGCGTTTCAGTTTCCTACCCGATGCTCAAGCTTGCCGGCGTTCTTCCGACGTGACGGTCGCGAGCACTAAACCAAGGTCGCCGTAATTAAATTTTTGTCCGCCTCGTTTTTTTCCTCCCTTTATTTGTACTGGCGAGCGCTAGGCGGTGCAATTAGTGTCATTATAAAGCTACGGGGCGTCTTCTATTCTGGAGAGCTGGTGCAGCTACTTACGCAAGCCGTTGAAATAAATCTGTTCCTTGCAAATTTAACGTTGATTTCCGTAATAGTGCATTTCAAATACCTTTCAACTTCGAGATTAGGTTCCTGAGAAACATGTTTAGGCGGTAAATGAAGATAGCAGAAATGCGCAATAAGCAAATAAATAATAAACACGAAGGATGCACCTAGTAAAGAACTGAATAAATTGCTGAATAAAGTGCAAAAATCTACCTCTCGCTAATAATTTATACATGATCAAAGTATGTAATTGTAAGTAGTATAGTATACGGATTACAGAAAAGCATTAATCTAAATAGTAAAATTTCTATTATGAGAAATTTTAATTTATTTCCCATTCTACGATAAAAAAAACTATAACGATATATTACTAGTTTTGCGCACTCTTTACAAATTTATAATTTATTTAACATTTCTTTTTTAGTTACATTCTAAAAGTACAACGTGTTGCGGTATCTCTGAGCATGGAAAAAAAAAACGTATATATAAAGCAAATAAAATGACGTATGTACCTAAGAAAACAAAAGATACAGACTGTATAACATTATAAAAAATCCTCTTTTCTTTTCATTCTTGTGCTTCGATGGCATATAATAACGTTTATCAAGATATCTGCATATTATTAGCTACTAGGTATGTATAGGGGAGACCGGGGCTAACTCGACACGATTTTTTCAAAGGCAATTTTCAACAACTAATTAAAATTTTCAAGCAAATTCAATGGTACACATTTAAAGAGTGTTCCTTTAGGTACAAAATTGTATAAGGAAGGTTTGCTGTACGTCGCTTTGTTTTGCCCCCAGGAGAGGAAAAGTGACGCGAAGAAAAATTTTCAAATTGAAAAATGCCGGGGCAAACTCGACACTTTGTCTAATCGATACAATTTGATCTAAAACTAATTTTTTTATTGTCTAAAAATAAAATACGTTGTTTATCGTGTATTTAGAAAGTACAAAAATTCGGAATAAAGCAAAACAATCATTGAAAATAATGAGAAAAAAATTGTTGAACTTTCAAATATCTTTCTCTGAACTCATGTCTGAAAAACAATTAAAGCGGAGTTTACAATGAAAATTTAAGGCGTAAAATTTAAGTTTTAAGCCTTAAACCGTAAGAAATTGACAAATCACAGTCAAATATGAGAAGAATACCCGACTGTGATTTGTCAATTTCTTACGGTTTAAGGCTTAAAGTTTAAATTTTACGTCTTAAATTCTCATTGTAGACTCCGCTTAATGCAGGTAAACTCGCGATCGGCCATGCTGCAATGTTGTCATGAGTCATGATAAACGACAATTTGTCTTGACACCCCGAATATTTCTGCAGCATGTTTGATCTTTATTTTTTCCTTTTTACGGCAAGTACAGCTTCTTTCATTATTTCCTTATCTATCACTGGTCTTTTTCTATTGTATGTACAAACTATTTTGCTGCAAGCCAAAAGCAAATGACTTATTTACAACGCTTTATCGAAATATATTAGTGTCGACTTTGCCCCGGTGGCGTGGTGTCGACTTTGCCCCAAACGTCGTTTTTCACTTTTGTCACTCCAAAAACATATAAATTTTGAAAATATGCAAAAACTATTATCGGATTTGTATAGAGCATCGAATTTCCTATCAAAATCACTTAATGGTAGATTTATAAGAGTAAAGCTCGATCAAAGAGTAGAAATTTTCGAGAGATCAAAAAAATTACTTTTTACCATCGAAAACGCTTATGTCGCACTAGAAGTTACACCATAACTCAGAATGTCACCAAATTCCGTTGACAACGCTGGCATATAAAGACGCATTTACCATAGGAAAGGCAAGTTTCTACGATAGATTTAAATAGGCAAAAAGCCTAGTGACAAGTTTGCCCCGGTGTCGAGTTAGCCCCGGTCTCCCCTACATTACGTCTAAAAAGCGAAACTTGCAACGTGAAAGAGCTCAAAAACATCTTTTATTTTACGAAGCCAATGCTACTAAAGTTACGTTATATATTCTATTGAAATAAACATGTTCCTCTTTTTTGAATTTTAAATTGATTTTTTCCTCTTGATGGAAAAATCTTTTATTCTCGCGGGTTGTCTCTGAACACAAATACTCAAGAAACAAATAAATGATAAATAGAAGCATTGTGAAAAGTAAACTGCAGTGCTTTTTATTAATATAAAAGAATACATCCCAGAACAATTCCTCTTTTTTTATGATGAAATAATAACAATTATTAAAATACCTTATAGCATTTATATTACAGGATCTCGTACAGGATGTTAATGTTAATGTTAATTGTTAATCAATATATGTTAAGACCGTTAAGATATAAATCAATACAAAGGAAATAGCCATACGGTCCAAGCTTGGATCTTAAGCAGCTCAATATAATTATTTTCTATATGTATTAATACGCGTATTTTCCAACATATTAAACTGCGCGCCGATTATTTGTCGGACTTAAAACACAGCTATTGTTGGAACATTAGAAATTCCCTCTCCCTTCCCTAATTAAATCGATATCGATTTAATATTAAAATCACTGTAAAAACTTATTGCGAAAAATATTACCCCAGCCAGGGTTCGAACCTGGAATCTCCCGCATTCCGTTCGGGCGTCTTACCAATTCGACTACCGGGGCATGTGGTAATATTTATCGCAATAACCGGATAACAATAATTTGAACGTCTTTCTCAGGCGACGTGAATAAACAATATATGTTAAGACCGTTAAGATATAAATCAATACAAAGGAAATAGCCATACGGTCCAAGCTTGGATCTTAAGCAGCTCAATATAATTATTTTCTATATGTATTAATACGCGTATTTTCCAACATATTAAACTGCGCGCCGATTATTTGTCGGACTTAAAACACAGCTATTGTTGGAACATTAGCTGTGTTTTAAGTCCTACAAATAATCGGCGCGCAGTTTAATATGTTGGAAAATACGCGTATTAATACATATAGAAAATAATTATATTGAGCTGCTTAAGATCCAAGCTTGGACCGTATGGCTATTTCCTTTGTATTGATTAATTGTTAATGTTTACACACATGCCTTGTATTATTATATATACATATTTATGTATGTATGTATAGTGTTCTAAAATTCCTGACTTAAATTTTGATAACGGAGTCCTTTAACAATTTGTTATTATGTCTACAGATTAAATAAAGATTTTATATTAGGTCTCCTTTTCAACATTTTCGAAAAAAATATAGTTACGTTGTTTCACACAAGATTTGCAAAAAAAGCAATCATTATTTTTATTTGGGTTTATTTACGACTAAATAGACGATTGAATTGTACGTGCGTCGCATTTTCATTGTAATACCAATCCAGATATATAAAGTTGATCCAAGAAAGGCCGCTATACCTAATACGTACGCCATCTGAATAAACGTGTTGCTTGTAAATTTAACGCTTACTTCTCCCTTCGTAACACAGTCCAAAAACCTCCCGGTTCCGGGCTATGCTCCTGAGTCGCCTCTGGGTACGCGATAAAAGAGGCAAAGTTGCGCAGGAAGCAAATAAATAATAAACGTGAATAACTACCGGAATAAATTGCGCCAATGTAAAACGCGGTCGGCGAACCCACTTCTTTGCCTCTTATCAAGAGGCAACGCGTTTCGTTTACCGAAACATCTGCATGTTATCGATTACGGGGCGTATTGGTAGCAAGGCGCGAACGTCCTTTCAATAGCGGCGTGTAAAGGTGCGCCTACATATATCGTAACGCTGCGATCGTGGTCGTAAACAAAGAAACTCTCGTAAACAATATATCTATATTAATATATCATATAAACACACTTTTCTTCGCGCGTCGAGAAGGCTGACAGATTAGGTTACTGTTGTAACGCTAGACAAGCGTTGTAATCGTCAGAGTTCAAGTTGAATCAACTCAACGATGAGGTTACGATAACTGCCACGACGAGCATTGCGATCGTCGTAAGTGGTCGTAAGGAGCTTACGATAATTATTTACGATAGATGTAGGCGCACCTTTATACTTGCGCGTTTACCTTGAAGACAAAGGGTACCGAAGCTTCCACCGTTGAGAAAACGGAATTTCTCCTTAGATTCTCGCGGGACGTTAAGACGTTATTGTTCGAGAAGCGCGGCTTCGCCGAGCGAATGCGCGTGTTTAAGGTGGTTCTACATTAGTCGCAAGCAATCCATTTGTCGCAAGTCGCAAGAGGCTTGCAATCGTAAGTTACAGCCAATTAAAGAAGAAAATTGTTGTAAAAATGTTAGCAACATGTCCTAAGCAAGCAGAACTGCTAATAGTACAAGCAAGTAGTGCTGCTTTCTTTGCGACCTAACCTCTTTCGGTCGTATCGTAGTCGCAAGGGTCGCAAGTAGCAATCGCAAATGTTTTGGTTTGATCAAACTGCGATTGCTACTTGCGACTACACTACGACCGAAAAAGGTTAAGTCGCAAAGAAAGCAGCACTACTTGCTTGTACTATTAGGAGTTCTGCTTGCTTAGGATATGTTGCTAACGACATTTTTACAATAATTATCTTCTCTGATTGCCTGTGACTTACGATCGCAAGCCACTTGCGACAACATGGATTGCTTGCGACTAATGTAAAACGACCTTACATTACTGGTTATTGATAAAAGTTTTCGCGACTGTGACGCGTAAAGGTGCGTCTACATCTATCGTAAATGATTATCGTAAGCTCCTTACGACGATCGTAACGCTCGTCGTGACAGTTATCGTAACCTCATCGATGAGTTGATTCAACTTGAACTCTGATGATTACGACGCTTGTCTAGCATTACAACAGTAACCTAATCTGTCAGCCTTCTTGACGTGCGAAGAAAAGTGTATTTATAGATATATTAACATAGATATATTGTTTACGAGAGCTTCTTTGCTTACGACCACGATCGCAGCGTTACGATAGATGTAGGCGCACCTTAACGTTATTAGCACGATTGTATGTACGGAATGCCGCGCGTATGTCCGCGCTACGTAACGACATTGTATGAACGCGTACCGATCGCCGTTACGTCTAGAGCATCGCACAACCTCTGCAGATAGAGCATACGAATTCGGTCGCACAGTAGTCGCCAAAGTCAACAACAAACGATAAAGTGCCCGCGCCGGGTCCAGTCACAGACAATCTGCGAATAATTATGCTTGCCCGCCGGCTGAAGCGAGATATTCAATTACCGGTCGTAATTAGCCCAATAATCCTCGTGTCCCAATTCACATTTTATATTAGATAAATGCGCGTTATTAGACACAATCGAGAAAATTCTCCTGAAGAGGGCTTTTGTAACGGAGAAGTGACCGTGTCAGATGTCTATAATCAAATTTAAAAACTAAAAATAAATTGTACATTTTAGGTACGCCGTTATCCGCGAAAAATAGTGAGGCCCTTCAAAATAAATTGCGCATTAAAACATTCAATTTCCTCCCAGACTACTTCGTCCTACCTCCATCCCAAAAAATGTACCTCGCTCTACTTCCGTGATCTACCCTGCACACGAATAATGTAACATGCATTTCTCTCTCGGTTTATTGCTGCATAATTTCGGAATAAAGTAAATAAATAAATGCTGAAATGGTAAATAATACAGAAAACCTGAATGGCCTAGTTTAGAAACTTCTTCCGCGTTGAAGGGAATAAAATTATCACTACTGAATCTGTCAAACGTACTTTTATAATGAGATTTAAGACACTCTTAAAAAGCTGCAAGACTGTGAGAAAAAGAAATAACTTTTCTTCTACGAAGGGATAAAAGCAGATTATATTTATTTTATAACTGTCTGCGTTCCTTGAAAACCAACTCTCGCTTATTATAATACAATTATGTCGGACGCGAACAATCAAAGACTAATGTTGCGATCTCTCGCATCGTTACGTTTCAATACGCCGCGCCGGCCGCGCCGCTTCAGCATGATTTTAGTAACCGCTTTTTAGAATGGAATTTAATCTTTGTTCCTTTAGAATAAATTTCAAACTCGCATAAAAATATGAATATACGGGTACGACATATTACTACATTTCTACCATCAAATGCTATTTGTGAGATTCATGATTTTATGATTGTGATCAGTATCACATTTTATTCGTGTTGAAAATGAAACTTATTTAAAGAACTACCCTCAGTAATCATTTAAACGGAAACATATCAATGGCATAACAATGTAAAAACGGCAGTTAATTGATGCCGCTATGCCTTCCTTTACAAATCCACGTGAATCCAACGTTACAGTTAAGGAGTTTGGCTAAGGTCCCGCTGAGCGGCGCGGCAAGAGGGGAAAATTTAGAGGTGCGTTCGCATTGCTCGTACTTACGCGTTGCTTGCACTTTTAATATTTTTACTATGTATAAGTTATGTATAATGTTTCGCCCGATGTATAAGAGTATAATTTCAATAATTAATTACTTGACAATCATGCAGATAATTATCTTCAAGTGGTTGCTAAAATCAGCTAAAAAAATGATAAGAATTAGTTCAAATTTATGGAGGATATTCGTCTATGGTAATAAGTCGTCCATGCCAAAGTTGAAGACAATTGTCTGCATGGTTGTCGAGTTATTAATTATTAAAGTTATAAACTTCAAGTTTATAACTTCAATAATTAATAACTCGACAACCATGCAGACAATTGTCTTCAACTTTGGCATGGATGACAGATTTCCATAGACAAATATCGTCTATAAATTTTAACTAATTCTTATTATTTTGATATACTCTTATATACACGGGCGACATAGCAAAAATGAATAATTCAATAATTAATTACTCGACAACCATGTAGAAAATTGTTTTCAATTTTGGTATGGACGACAGATTTTTATAGACAAATATCTTCCATAAATTTGAACTAATTCTTATTATTTTGATTTGAGCAACCACCCTCCTTAATAATAAAGTCCCTGGCCCAACGCCAAATAAGATATTCCATGCACTGTCGACATAATTATCGTGAATCCAGCAAATGGATTATTAAATCCAACTGCACAATTTATATTATGTAAAATTTATATTACGTGACGTAACATTTCCAATATCTGCGGATAATATCGATAATTGTAAAGAAGAGAATTAATAAAAATATAATATTTTCTGAAAATTAGAATTATTTAAGAGATAAGAATATTATAGTCTACAATAAAGTTTACAATTATTGTGCTGTTAATTTATTTATTATTTAGGATTCGTGATAATGGGACGGAAAGGATGACACTCGCGCAATTTCAATAAATAGGGTAAGGTCGGCGATATTGTACCGGCTCCTAAATTGTACCATTCCTATATTTCATATAATCCGAAGGCCTAGCACCATCTGTGTATTATGCAAAGTTCTTCTAACGCCGTACAGTTGGTAGACGAAAGTTGATGTTTATGCACGAAAGCGTCTGGTTAAAAAAAGCAAGTAAAGGTTTTTATAGTTTTTGCAGTAAGTTTTACCCACTTTTACATAAGGAATTTAGAAAGTTTCAATAGGTGTATTAATTTATCTGCTTGTCATTTTTATACTACATTAAAATTGACATATTTGCATGGCATAGTTTGGACATAACCTCTTTCTGTGTATACTTCACTATCATAATTTCAAATACGCGCCTAGTCTCTTAAATCGTACCACCTATTGTTGCCTATATTGTACCGGTACAATTTAGGAATTATAGGGTACAATTTAAAGTGTCAAAAGTGGGTACACGTGTCTTGTGCTAACATTATATATTTCTAAAAAAGACTACATATGTGACTCTTGCTCCTAACGTCTATATCAGATTTGTTTTCTTTTGTGTTACCTATATATTTATATTTTTTAAATTAAAATACAGATTTTTATTTAACAACTGTTTATTTCTTACAATTAGTTTTAAAAACAAAAATATTTTATTTTTGTAGTTTATTTATTTTTTTTATTAAAAAATATTTTTTTTAGTTTATCCAAACTGTGATTTCAATTAATTTCTTGGTTGAGTTCTTAAAAACATTATTAAAAATATTATTTTATTTTTGTAATTTTAATGTTTATTTCTTTAATTAGAAATATCTTTTTTAGTTTTTTATACAAACTGTGATTACAATTAAACACGTATTTACTTAAATTGTTTGTGTTATATTTTTATCCTTTCACAATTTTTAATTAAATCATATCGGTACAATAAAGGAAACATGGTACAATTTGGGAAACCCCGTGGTACAATTTAAGCAATTGGTTGCCAAAATTGTACCATTTGCAGAGGTTTTAAAAAAGACTTATTCGCAGTAGAAATTGTTATGCAAAAAATCTGAAAAAAATAGAGAATATCTCAAACAGATCAAAGATAAATCTCAATCAGTTGTCGATCCATTATTATTAGGTTCTTGCAAGTTATAAAAAAAAAATTGAAAACTGGTCCAATATAGGCAACCTTCTCCTACTTAATATAAAAAATAAAATTTTTACGATATATACTGTATTAAAGTTACATAAATGTGAAGTGTTACATGAAATCTTGATGTTAATTACTTCAAAACTGTGACGTGTTTCTCGAGGAAATAATGAAAAGTGATAGTTTCTCAAAGTTAAGTCTCGTCGAGGAAAAGTTACGTTTTATCGATCAAACTAAGTAGATCAACAAATCTGTGGTTGAAGAAACGTGATCGTAAGTTTGAGTAATCCAGTGTTCGTCGAAAGTAAATGAGTTATAGCAAATATCTATATCTGTTCTCCTATTTAGATGTTCGGCGTCGTGCTGTCGTGCATCGCGTATATTCAATCCTTCTGGAATACTATTATAGTACCATATCAATTGCACCCTAATTGCATCGAACTCGGTCACAATAGATCGTCCGGGGTAAATCCTCCCACCAACTCTTTGTCCGAAAAGGGAGAATTCTCGCAGCGCTCGTTATCCCGATCGCGGGCGAATCTTATCTCTTTCGTGGTCGGTCCAGCCGCGCGTGCCGTAAATCTTGGTGCGAGAGAGGCGGTCGGGCGGTGTGTTACGTATGCGGGACGAGTTTGGTCGTGCAACAACCCCCTTGTTTCAAGTTCGAGTCTACCGCGTCACCCTTGAGGCTGGCTCTCCATTCTGACGGTGACCACCATCTCTAGCTTGGTCTCCGAGTCAACTTGAGACTCTGTCGTGCCTCGGAGAGAGGGAGGGGAGGAGGAAGAGACAGAGAGAGAGGGATGGAGAGCTTCCATGTTTTCGTGGTATGCGCGATCACCAAACACGTTAGCTGCGTATGCATGTCTCAGAACGGCGAAAGCGTTCGGAGCAGGTCCCGTCGTCAGTATGCTCGGGACAATAATCGTACCGTCGAGGATGCGCAAACATTGTGCATATATGTACCGCATGACAACGTCCGTTGGTGGCCGACGTGGGCGTCCTTTGCACAGAAATCGTCACGTGGCTTGTTCTCTTCTCTCCCTCTCCTCTACCCCCTTTTCTTTCATTCTCTCTGTGCTTAGGTATGTACATACTGTCACAGTTGTGTGCTTGCCACCGTTTGCATCGTATTCCGGGATATGCTAGTCTATATAGTTACCGACAGGACATCATGTCTGCTTCTCACGTATATAGATATTTTCTGACTTCGGTATATGCGGTTCTTTTCATCGCGTAGCTCGCTTTCTTCTAACGACGCAGCTGGACATTCAGCATCATGATTTCGTGAAATATAAATCTACGCAAATTGATAGCGATATTTTCAGCAAAACAGAATATAAAAAAAGAGAACAAAAAAGCAAAAGAAAAGACACGGCGTGGAAAAAATGTTATTATTGATTTGCTTATCGCGACGAGATAAGTCTTTGAACCTGAATGATAGGCCAGTCAATTTACGGTTTCAAATCGAATTTGAATTCTACAGTTTAATTTATGTGCTATTCGATAGTAAGTGGTGCTGATATAAACATATCAATTTTGTGCTTCGTCAACCCCAATCGTTTTTGCAAAAGTAAATAAAAACCATAAAGAATATATTGGTCCCTTTCGACCTTATACTCGAAACGCTACGAAAACCGTTCGAGATAAAGTAAAATTGCACATAGACAATTTTGTACAGAATTATATTTCCTATAAAAAAGTTCAGGAGGGCATTTCTCTAAAATCAACAGCTTAGGCGTGAGTGCCGCCCAAAGTCGCGCGATCGGAAAGTGACGTCTCGACGAATTCGCAAGTTGCTCCGGTCAGTTGTAAAATTTAATACCGATACTTTAGCATTGAATGAAAAATCTCCAAAAATTCAAGGCTCAACTAGATAAAATAGGGAAGATATTTCTGGGTTTAAACATTTTTTTATCAATAAATTCGAATTATGACAGCTATGTAAAAAGAAATTTATTTTTGTTCGATAGCATAACTTTGATCAGTCATACCTCGGAAAGTATTGACCGGAAGATGACAAAAAAGATTTTATTTTGTAGGTAATTTTATTCTCTAAATATTCGATCCCTTCATATTTTGCCGTAAGTGCAACCGTTGGCCTGTCAACTCTGAATCAAGACAAAATTGTACCTTTGACAGAGATTTACGGGGTGAATAGTTTGTTATTATTATTAACATTAGATATGCCTTGAAACGACTACGCAAGAGGAAGGTCTGGCGAATATTTTTAATTTTTTATGATTTTTTCATACTTTTAATTTATCAATTGTTATAAACAATTTTACCTATATTTTGATGGTTGTTAAAAATGTTCTATATTTTTGAAAATTTAAATCTTATCAGCAAATAAATTGGAAAAATTCCGAACCGTCCAAATTTACATATTTCTATTTAATACATATTTGAATTTTAGTATTGAATTTTACAACTGACCGGAAACTTGCGAATTCGTCGAGACGTCACTTTCCGATTGCGCGACTTTGGGCGCCACTCACGCCAAAGCTATTGATTTTAGAGAAATGCCCTCCCGAGCTTTTGTATAGAAAATTTAATTCTCTACAAAATTGTCTATGTGCAATTTTACTGTATCTCGAACGGTTTTCGCAGCATTTCAAGTATAAGGTCGAAAGGAACCAATTATTTATTATGGTTTTTATTTATTTTTGCAAAAACGAGGGGGGTGACGAAGCACAAAATTGATATGTTTATATCAGTGCCACTTACTATCGAATGGCACATAAATTGAACTGTAGAAATTAAATTCGATTTAAGCCTAAAATAATTCGTAACTTGACTGGCCTATGAAGATCGGGAAAGGTTTCACAATATAGCAATCGAGAGAAAGATCAAGACAAAGAGATGTAATTTCTCAAACAGTATTTAGTATTTCGATATCATCGTATCTCTTAACCGAGATCGTTTACTCGCTGGCTTTACGTAGCGTGGAGTTTCCACAGCAATTATTATGCTAACGAATGTACCCGCGCGCCTTTATCCCACCGCAGCGCGCCCGCCGGATGGCTTGGCTGGCTGGTTAGCTGGCTGGACTGTGAAAATTTGCAAGATGGACCGCGGGTAAAGGATGCGGTTGTAACTTCTTTTTTTTTCTTCCGCAGACAACTCTAATTGGGCAGTGGCGCGCGGAGAAGGGGCGTATTCGCCGAGCGCATACAAAGCGCTTAAAATTAGCCAGCGTCGCGATTTAGAGTAGTATCCACTTTCCAGAGATATCAGTACGGCCCAATTTATTTCAGCGGCGTTTTCGACGCGAAATCGCTTGACTCGCGCATCGCCGAAACAAACAAATTTCCGTTATCGATTCGTCCGCGCGAGGAAAACGCGCGAGGCATGGCATCACCCCGCGGAAAATCACTCGATCCAAAATTCTTTCTCGATAACGCCGCATTGACAGTGCGGGGCTTATAGAAATTTTTCCTTGTTGTATTGCGGGAAGAAGAACCTAGATCGTCCAAGTTCCGACAGCGCGCAACGTTTACAGCACCGAAAAATATTTCCGACATTTTTGTTGCCGAGATATTTATATCGCGATATAACGGAATCTGTCCCTTGCATCCGAAGAAAGATTATGCACGTGCTGCACTATTGGAAATTGCTCCTTGAGAAATGCATATATTACAAATATAATTTCCGTTAAAAATTTCGACGACGTATTAGAATTGAAAATAAAATAACCCTCTTTTATGTATCATAAATCCTATATCTCGGCGAGTATGTAACCTTTTAGATAGATTACTGGTAGCGTTCCACGAAAGACGTTACTTCGCCTTTGCTGTAAGTGTGCATCTTCAAAATTGCTTCTTCATACAACTTAAGGAGGTTGGAGCGTTTGACAAAATCTAAGACAAGTTAATAATACAAACATAATATGAAAGTTAATTATATCAACAATAAGTAGAAAAAGTTTCATTTACTTCTACCATTCCGTTTTGAAGATATTGGTTTTCAAAGTTACAGAAATGTATATAGGTATATAGATATACCCTTTATGTAAATATCATATTATGTATCTCTGCTCCTGTATGGTAAAGATGAATGAAATTTTTATGTTACACTTCTGTGACATCGAGAATTGCAATCACGGTTTTTTATCTTTTTAAGTTTAAATTTTTTTTTCAATTTTTAAATAATTTATTTAAATGATATCAAGTATAAAAATTGGACAAAATTGCGATTTTACGCTTTTTCTGGTCCCAATAATAACGTGTTATTTATTAATCATTTCTAAGACTAGCTTTACACTGTTCAATCATGAAAACAAAATTCTATATATATGTGACATCGCCAACCCCCTTAATCGCATTGGTTAGCACAACTTATTTTATCCTTTTCAATTAAACAGACATTTTCATAAAAGTCGATTCTATTTCCCTGCATAGCTTATTGGTGTTTTTTAATAATATAATTTTGTTTCCTTGGTTTTATTATTATTATACATTGTTACTTCTCGCTACACGCGCAAGTGACAGTTCTCGTATAAAATCCAATTTCTTTTCACTTGCGCTCTTAAAAAATTAATGTGCTCGCCGCTGGCGCGGTTATTTTTGCAAGCTGCAGGACGACGTTGAAAGGACTAGCAGTATCAATGGCTGACTTTGTCGTTGTCGTCAGGGTTCACATCACAAGAAAAATTCGCGAATATGGGAAAAGCGAACGCGTCCCCGATGCGAAAAGGTACGCGACGAAACGTATATTGTCTGTGACGTACGCCATTAGCAGAATATATTGCAACCCCTCTGGCATATGTACAGCAAATGAACAGTCTACCGCACGGTAGAAATACATGCACGAATAGTAAACGTTTTCCCAGACCAGAGTACCGCATCGCACGTGTTATTGTAAGCGTTAATGCAGGTGTATTTTAAAACCGCTCTATATGCAATCGGTACTTCGAACAGACTCGTCACGTCGCGCATCGAAAAGCTTTTTACGAGGATATCCGGTGAAACTAGCATGACTGTTACATTTTTAACGTCTGTTTCTATTGATAGTTTATCAATCTGTTAGTTAAAGCAATAATTTGCAAGAGAATTTATTTTCTGTCGCTTGTAACTTCAACGTTTCGGTCACTTTTGTATAAGACGAAAGCCAGCTAGAACGTTTCGCATTAGTTTCGGATTATTCTTAGAATAGCGCAGATATAGAATTTTCAGTTTTATAAATTTTAGCGTGACACTAATCTTTTCACGGTTGGTGCCACGATCTCTTCTACTTTGACCTCTACTTTAATCTCTTCCACTTCAGACCGATTTCCATTTAATACGAATTGACCGCACTTTGAATTCTATTATTTTATCGACCAGTAGCCGGAAACTTAGGCGCGACAATTGCGTCAGAACTCACTGCCGCAACCATCTCTCGTACACTCTTCTGCCATTCGCGCGGGCGCCAACTAATCTGATTAATATCCGATTTGGACGATGGATAATGAAAACGGCAGGTACGTCGTGACACCTACATCCACAGGTGGCCAATTAATTTACAAACGCACACACTTTACGTGACATCGACATAACCCGGGCACGAAGTCAGATCTCCCTTTGATCTACGACCAGGTACAGGGACGCGATCCCTTTGTGCGTGTGGCCACAATACATACGCGCCCGATATGCGGCGCATCAGCTTTTTCGTCGGAATTTCGGTTTTGCATCATTCGGAAGTAGCGAGCTTTACCGTTACACGCGGCGGATGCAGTGCATTTCGCTATTGTTTACCGTACCGCGACGCGACGCGGCGCGATGGGCGCCGTGACGTTCGGCCGCCGTCGCACGCAAACTTTCGTTTACTTTGCCATAGTTCTCGGTTTAATAATCGTAATGGAAACAGGTGCCGGAACCACGTTCAACAAAGCGCTACCTTTCGATGAAGTTCGCGCGGCTCGCACATCACATCGCGCGAGTAAATAACCCGTTGCCGCCGCCGCCGCCATCGCCATCGGCAGCGGCGGCACTCGTTCTTGATTAATCAATATAAAGCGCTCCGCGGCGCTCGAAATTACGAGCGCGGATTACGAGCAGCGACGAATCAGTCATAAATTCTGCGACGCGACGTGGCGCTCACACGAACGGCCGTTTTCATGAAATTTAAACCGGGGGGATTACAAGCGGAGATATTTTTTACGAGGACGCGCGCTTTATCGGAACATTTTTGCGCTTGATTGGTAGCGCCGCTTTTTGTTGCATACCGATAGTCAGTTTTGCCGTTCAAATAATTTCGGTCGTTTGTTATACGTACGGATGTTGTGGTGCAAATCCGTCGTGATTTACTTGTGGAATTTATCCGTGTTTTATACAATAAATACGTAACACATCTTTGGCTCTCTTTATAGAAGGACATTCGTAACACGATACGTTACGTTAGGTGCTGTTTATATATTCAGACCCGTCCGTAAACTTAGGACTTAGGTCGACAACGCATAAAGAAAGACGTAACGTATAACACTGTTTTGTTATCGGTTCACTGTCTCTTATGCATAATAACTGTTTTTCCTTGTTCGAATTATTTCAGTCCACTAGGCGCTCGTTGACCACGAGATCAAGAAGAGTAAGACTGAAATTGCACCCCTGAAACTGGACAGAACAATAATTTCTCGAAGCCCTCTGGGAAACGAAGGGAAGCGATGGGAAGTTTCTTCGAGATAAAAGGAGTTGTCATAAGACTCGTAAGGGTTGTGGGAAGAAACTTATTTCTATGAATACGAGTCGTAAATTTTTTCCATTAGCGGATGATTTGACATTAATTTGCGCGATAATGTTCCAATTTTAATTTTATGAGGATAATCTATTGCGTTAACTGAAATTATAATGAATGAATAGACACGCATTATAAATAACTTATAAATATCTGTCAAAATTCCGTGATAATATTTAGTCGACTGACAATGAGATAAATTATTGTCACGTCTCTATGGATGTTGTGAGACAGGTGTAGATCTTATAAATCTTTCATGGGTTGTTTTCTTTTACAGTCTCAGTTATTTTGCATATTAAAATACATGAGTACGTTTCTACCGATTTAATAATATAATATGTCGGGACATCACCGAGAAAAACGGTGGTGATAGAAGCCGGTTTAAGTGCTTTTGCAGCATACCATCGTGGTCTTGCAAATCACTCGAGGAAGGTTGCGAAAATAGTACCGCTTTAACGCGGCAAAATATCGTTAGCCCTTCGCCACGTTGTTAGCCTCCATTAAATTGCCTCAGCACGATGACAAAGCCGACACCTCGGGATCGAAAGAAGCTTAATAGAGGATATTACGATAACAGCGCATGAAAGGCGCGAGACTCGCGTCGAGCCCGAAGGACGGAACGTAGATGACGAGAATTAAATTTCAGTGTGTGATACTGCCGCGACACTTTGAATTTAGGGAAGCGCTCGGGCTTGATAAAGGTGGCTCTTGCAATACAAGCCTTAAAATATCACATCGCATTTATTGTTTACTAAAATAAACGAGTAAATGCTGGATAAGATTTCTTTTACATCGTATTCGCTTTGAAAATGCGATAAGAATTAGAATGTCAACAATTCCAACGTAAAGCGGATCAATAAAATGCACGATAAAAATATAAAAATATGGTTATTAGCTTCCTTCTAAAAATTCTATTATCTATTAAATAGTATTGAGGAATGTGTACCGTGTTGCTAATAGGTGAAGAAACGTAAAGGTCATAATTCTAACAAAAAGCTCTAATTACAAAAGCTAAAATAAAGTAATCAACCAATTTGGCGCCAATCATTATACTTACAGTTTATCCAATTTGAAAAGTTATACAACTCTCGGAGGTTACAACATATATCCTTTTGTACACATAAATGTATGTAATTAAATCTACGTCCACATCCTTTCCTATTAGTCTGCGATTTTTTTAACAGGATTTTGAGCTGGATGGGACAAAACGCGGTCTTTGGGCACGAGCGAAAGATAAATAAACGAAAGAGAAGATAGAAATAAAGATAAAGAGATAGAGAGAGGGAGGTAGTAATATAATTAGTGTCCCTCACGCGTATTGATATAAAATGGCGAAACCAATAGAATTAGGGGAGACCCGGGCGAGACCGTCAGTTTTTTTTCGGTGCCGATTTTTAACAACAAAATAAATAATTCTAGTTAAATGTGGTATACGATTGTAAAGAGTGAACCTTTAGCTACAAAATTTATATAGAAAATTTTTGTCTACGTCGCTTTGTTTAACCGGTATAGAGCAAAAACGACAACGGTGGAAAAATTGAGATCTCAAAAATTGCGGGGTGGATTCGTCCCCTCCCTAGGGCGGATCCGTCACACTGCATTTTCAATACTAATACGTATAGCTGATCCTGAAAAATAATAGAATACATTTTAATAATTGTTTTTTAAGAAAAAAATATAAAAATTTATTTTTTAATTTATGCAAAACATTAAAAAATAATTGTTAATAATAAATAATAATAATTGTTAATAATTGTTAATAATAAATAATAATAATGGAACTGGGGGTGGTCCTCCAACGAAGACCTACTGGCGGCACGCAGACTGAGTCCATTGTGCCTCCCCGCTGCAATAACGGCCTCCCAGTTAGGGAAGACCTGTTTCCCTGTAAAAGCGAAGCAGGTCCTCCACCGGTAGCTGTCTTATCTGCTCGGGATCCAGAAAGGATGAGCCGAGCGTACGGAGTCTTTGCCTGGCGTATGCCGGACATTGACCAAGAATATGGAGACTTGTTTCCTCCTCTTCCCCACAAAGTCTACAGTCGGGTGTATTACTACAGCCCAACTTGTACATGTGGTAGTTCAGGACGCCATGACCTGTCAGCAGCTGCACTGCCAGCCTGGCGTCCTTTCTGCTCAGTGATCTAATGCTTCCTGCCAGTCCCTCCCTGGGAGAATCTCCCAAGAGAGCCCTGGCCTGTCTGCATTTGCCCCTGGTTTCCTCTCTCCAGCTACCAAGATGCTGGTTCCGCAGCCAGCCCCGGATCTCCCTCCTGCCTAGGCTGAAGGGGACCCCCACAGCCGGCTCCGGTCCCAGCAGTCTTGTCTCCGATCCTGCTCTAGCGAGCTGATCGGCGGTTTCGTTACCTTTGATCCCCGAATGACCGGGAACCCACGTTAAGGTAACACTATTGTTCTTCGCCAGCTCCTCCAGGGTGCAGCTACAGTCCCAGACCAGCCGCGAAGTAAATTTCGGAGCACAGAGGGCCTCAAGCGCCGCCCGGCTATCCGAACAGATTCTGATACGCCCTCCCTTCCGCTTCCTCTCCAGTAAGGTTTGGGCACATCTCATAATGGCTACAGTCTCCGCTTGGAATACCGTAGCAAATTCCCCGAGTGGGACACTTTCTTTAGTACCATCTCGGGGACAGTAGAGTCCCGCGCCAGAGCCAACACCTGTTCTGGAGCCATCCGTAAACCAGATGTCCCCGTTCCAGGCATTCAGCCCTTTTGGGTCCTTCCACTCTTCGCGCTCAGGGAAGCACACTCTGTACTTCCTCTCAAAGACGCGGATTGCCGGCATTCTGTCTTGCCCCATTGTGAAAACGGGGCCAGCCAGAACCGTTCCTGGAAGTCTTGTGTGTCTAGCACCAGCCTTCCATTTCAACTCACATCTCAGACGATAGGCCGCGGCCGCCGCCGCAGCCACCACCACCTGGTGCAGTGGCTCAATGCCTAGCAGCACGCCCATCGCTGCCACCGGCGTGGTTCGCATCGCCCCTAGGGCCCCTCTTAAGATCAGAGCCCTGACGTGCTCCAGAGCCATTCTGGCGGTTTTCGTCTGCGTCCTGGGCCACCATACCACCGATGCGTACAGAAGCCTGGGCCGGAGAATCGCCGTGTAGATCCAATAGACCATCCTTGGTTTAAAACCCCATATCTGGCCGAAAGTTCGCCTATACGTCCAGAAGTAAGAACAAATGCTCTTACAGCGATTCTCAAGGTGCTCTTTCCATGTCAGCTTCCTATCTAGGGTAACCCCCAGATATTTCACCGACTCGGTCGGAACAAGTCTTGTTCCCCCCAAAATAGGCCCTTCCACAGGGCCCACTTTGTACTTGTGTGTGAATACCACGAGCCCGGTCTTCAGTGGGTTCACCGATAGACCGGTCCCGCGGCACCACTCCTCTACCACCTCTAGAGCTGCCTGTGTTAGCTCCAGAAGCGTCTCCAGGAAGGGTCCTCGCACAAGGATAGCCAAATCATCGGCATATCCCTGCGTAAAGAAGCCCCTATCGTTTAGTGTGCCGAGTAGCCGATCGGCTACCAGACACCACAAGAGCGGAGAAAGAACCCCCCCCCCTGTGGGCAGCCTCTCTCCACCCATCCACTGACTCTCACCGAACCCGATGAGGTCGTTACTCGCTGTCCAAGCATGCCCCTGATCCAATCAACGATCATCTCAGGGACACCCCTCCGAGCGGCCTCTTCACACACTACTTCGTGAGGAGTGTTGTTGAACGCACCCTCCACATCCAAGAAGGTGCCCACCACAAAGCCCCGCTCCTCCAACTGCCCTTCGATAAACGACACGGCAGAGTGGAGGGCGGTCTCAGTAGAGTAACCCGCGCGGTACGCATGCTGGTTCCTGTGCAACGGATGCCGCAGAAGAACAACGTCCCGCACGTAGACATCAACCAGCCTTTCTAACGTCTTAAGAAGAAAAGACGTCAGGCTGATTGGTCTAAAGTCCTTGGCAGAGGTGTAACCTGTCCTGCCCGCTTTCGGGATAAACACCACCCTTGCCAGCTTCCAAGCGCTGGGCGTATATCTCAGCGCCAGACAGGCCCTTAAAGTCCGTGTGAGGGGCCCAATGATCTGCTCCAGCCCCTCCTGTAGAAGAGCCGGAAAGATCTTATCCGGTCCCGCCGACTTGAAGGGCTTGAAGGCCATTACAGCCCATCTGACCCTGTCGGGTCTGACGATTTCGGCTGCAAGCGCCCAATCATCTCCCCGCGCTCTCCGCAGAGCCGGAGTCCCCTGCCATGCATAGTCCTCCGACTCCTTCCGGAAGCCCGGGAAGCTTGTCTCCAGTAGGTGTGTCAGACACCGTTCCCCAGTCACCATCGTCCCGTCAGCAAGACAGATGGTTTCCAGGGCTGCGTCCGGGTCCCTGGCCAAAACTCTGCACAGTCTAGCGGTCTCGGGCATGCCCTCCACTGACTCGCAGAATCTCTCCCAGCTCTTTCTTTTTGCTCTTATTACCGATTCTCCGTAATCCTTCTGAGCCCTTCTATGAAGGTCCCAGTCAGACCGGCGGCCCGTGTTCCTGGCCCTGTTCCATGAACGGCGGGCCGCGTCCCTGAGATCGCGCAGCCTTGGACTCCACCAGGAGGTACTCCTGGTGTTTTTAACTGTCCTTTCCGGACAGTTCCTCTCAAAGCTGCCTACCAGAGCTCTTTGCAGGTGATCTACGCAGAGCTCTATCTCTTGTGCGGTCCCATGTCTTTTGGGAAAGTCCCTGAGACTGACTGATAGGTCCTCTCGGTAAGAGGCCCAATCAGTTCCCTTGGGGTCCCTCACTCTATTCTCTTCAGACCTGGCTTTAGCCAGCCTGAAGGTAATCTGTCTGTGATCTGACAAAGAAGGCTCATTCGAGACCCTCCAGTCAGCCACCTCCCGAACCATTTGCCTGGAGCAAATGGTGAGGTCAAGCACCTCCCTTCTCACTGTCGTGCAGAAGGTAGGTTCGTTTCCCTTGTTGAGAATTTCCAGGTCCGTGGACGCCAGAAACTCCAACAGTCTCCTACCTCTCTCGTTGGTGTCAGTGCTTCCCCAGATCGTGTGATGCGCATTCGCATCACATCCTAAGATCAGGGGAAGCCGGTTCCTCTGGCAGTACTCCACCAGGCGAGTCACCGGTTCGAGCGGCAGTGAGCCTCCCTCCTCGTGGGGGAAGTAGGCCGAGCATACCACCAGCCTCCTCCTGAGACCAGGCTCCTCGGTGACCTCTATCTCGACCGCTACTGTATCTCTGGAACAGAAATCAGGTATTAGTCGGGCCTCAACGCCCTTGAGCGCTACACACGCTCTGGGTCGTTGCTCTAACGGGGCCTTAAACAGCCTCCCGCATCCCGCCAAACCTCTGACACAACCCCGGACCAGCCAAGGCTCTTGTATCAGTGAGATGGCTGTGTGCATTCCAGCTTGGCGCCTGGCAAGAACAGCCGAGGCTCTTTTGCTGTGATGCAAGTTGATTTGGGTGAAGACCACCCCGGTCGGGCCCATTTAAGATCCGACCTTTGGGTTGAGCTCCCCCTTACCCGTTACCGCCCCGCCTTGGGACGTCCCTCCCACCTTAAAGGTGACTTGGTCCATCCCAAGGTAAGGCTTAAAATCCAGTGCCCTCAGTTTAAGGACACTGGATTCCGGGAGGCCGAGAACCAGGTTCCTACCGTCACCGGTAGCCCCTACGTTCTCGGCAAACACCCGCCAGCCCGCCGTGCAGAGCCCCGGGTTTTGCCGCTCGAGCCGCACGAGGGTCGCAGCCGGGTCCTCAGGAGGTCCCGGGACCCAAACCACGGCCCTGTACTGCTTTTGCATCACCTCCGGGCCCACCACTTTGAGCCTGGCGCCTTCCCATGGCACGATGACGCCGATCCGGTCTTCCAACCATTTCCGCGCCACCGCGTCCGCGCATCTCACAATCGCCGCGCCCGCCTTCAGATGGGTGCTGCGGAATCTGGGCACAGGACCCTCCCGGATCCCGTCGATCTCCTTGGAGACCGCACCCCTCAGCAGCGCCAACCGCTCCGCCGTCAGCGCCTCCTCGGGGTAGCCCTCCGCCACAATCACCCTCGTTAGGGGGTCGGCGACGTCCGCAAAGGTCCCAGTTCCCTGAGCCCTTTGTTTCTTCTTCGCCCTTTCCGTCGACGGAGGGGTCTCGTTGGAGCCCATCCGGCGTTTGCTGCCGAAGTGCTCCCGAGACCCCCCACTCGGCGTCTTGGGGGAAGCTGTGGGAGGTTCAGAGGTTGGAGGGAGACCAGCTTGCGCTCTCTCCCTCTCCCTCTTGGCCTTCCTCTTCATCGCGCCACTGCGGTTCCTCTTGGGAGAACCCGCAGTGTTTGCCGTCTCTTCAGATGAGGGGTTAGTGCTTCCCGGGCCCGTTAGAGCCCGTTCCGCCCCCACCACTACATCTGCTCTCCTTCCGGAGTCCTCTAATGAGACCTCCATCGGGATGGTTTCAGGATCTTTGGTTTTTTGTATATCATCCATTTTGTTCCCACGAGTAGCTAGGGAAAAGATAGTCCGCCCATGCAGAGCCCCGCATGCATGGGTAAGGCTAGATACTCTGGGGTTTCGCCCGGTTCCCCAGAGGCATCGTTCAAGACACTGCTCCCCCAGTGCCACGCAGCCCTCGCCACGATAGCTTTTAGCTTAGCTTGGGGAGTTGGTCCACGGCGGCGGCCTTCCCCACCCCACGCAGGGTTTTACACCTGGGAGGTCGGTTATAACCGCCACTACCCGGGTGGTCCGCTCCACAGGCACGCGGGGGTTTAGGCCCGGGCCAGGGGCATTCCTCCCGGACGTCCTCCTATCCGCCACCTGGAGACGCGCCCGGTGGGCACTCAACCCGATGGGAATAATTGTTAATAATAAATAATAATAATAATTGTTAATAATTGTTAATAATAATTGTTAATAATAATTGTTAATAATTGTTAATAATTGTTAATCGTTGTTCTTCTTCAACCAGTTGTTTAACATGGTTCTCGGGATACCGAACTGTTTTGCGGCTGCATGAGCGCTCATTTTATCTCTTTTCACCGCCACAACTGCATTCTTCAGTTGCTCCTTGTCGACGGGAGTCGTTTTGCGACGATACGTGTGTACCATTATTTTCCTGCAATGAACAATGACGCACGTGCAACGGACAACACAGGGAAATCTAACCTAACATCGCCGTGAGCTGAAGTCGTGCGCCCGGCGCGCCACAGTGACGAGACTGCCGAATCCGCCCGCAGTGCTTACTGACGAATTAGCCCTAAACACAAGTTTCAGGTTTGATCGCCCACGAAATATTAGACATGAACGATAATGAAAAAACTACACTGGATTCGTGTTCAACATGCATTACTCTTTATAATCACGTACCTGGAGATTTGGAGAGCAAATATTATTGCAGATATTATAAAATTTCCACGCGCAGAAAATTTCACTTTTACCTTCCGAAAACACGTTTGCCCTCGTAAAAATCACAACACGGCAGGTAACCTGCCGGAACTCCGTTGGTCATATGGGTACCATAAGACGCGTTTACAATGTTAATAGCGAGTTCGCACAATATACAGGTTCCGAGATATTTGATTTGACGATTTCACCCTCTGGACGGTCTCGCTTGGGTCTCCCCTACTCTAATTTTTAGGTTAAGGCATAAGTCCGTGGATACGACGAATCGTCGACGATACGACAGACGCCATTTTATATCACAATCGCCTCAGTTGCCAAACTCTTATATAGGGACACTAAAGGACATAAAGCCAAGACGGCAGTGTCGTGCGAGAGGACGAGGGTCGACGCGAGGCAAGGGTACGGTATGCGTCTGTGAAATTCAACCAAGCTGTTCCTCTGGTAATAATGGACGAGAGGCAAGCGTTGAAATGCAAATTAGAGCGCGGGTCGCGGACAGCTTGATACATGTGCGGGGATTGTGGTTTCGCGCAATGCGCACCGCCGCGCCGCCTATACTTGCGGAATAAAAGAGTTTGTTTTGGAATTTTGCTCGGCGCGGAAGGGGGGGAGC
This sequence comes from Leptothorax acervorum, assembly GCA_035220615.1. Lineage (NCBI taxonomy): Eukaryota > Metazoa > Arthropoda > Insecta > Hymenoptera > Formicidae > Leptothorax > Leptothorax acervorum. Next base: position 94,770 of record JASTWQ010000597.1, read on the forward strand.
ACTATACAATAACGTCACGCGTGCAGGTTACGCTTTCCTTACACCCTCCCTCCCTTCACTCTTTCTCACTCTCTTTCTCTTTAGCTTTTATTCTCTTTCTCGCTTGCCGCGCCCGTACCGTGCATCAAGCGCGTTTGCGGATAGCATTCGTCACTGACGAAAAGCCGCTGGAAATGATCGTTGATCGTTGCACGCGCGTCCTGTAAACTGTCCTTCGTGCCTGCGGTTGTTGTGACAAAACGTGTAATTTCCATGACGATCTCTGCGATAATATAACGCGGCGTTACGGCGTTTGTTACGTCAGCGTGGACGGAAATGAAAGGATATCGAGAGAGGAACCGGGCGACGCGCGGTCCACTTCTTCGTAACAGTCGACGAAGCGGCGCCGCTCGCGCGCAGAAGAATTGAAATCGTTCCGATCGACGACCGGATATTTTTCCTTCTTTTAAGGTGCGCCTACATCTATCGTAACGCTGCGATCGTGGTCGTAAGCAAATAAACTATCGTAAACAATATATCTATGTTAATATATCTATAAACACACTTTTTCTCGCGCGTCGAGAAGGCTGACAGATTAGGTTACTGTTGTAACGCTAGACAAGCGTTGTAATCGTCAGAGTTCAAGTTGAATCAACTCATAGATGTAGGCGCACCTTTAGAAACGCGACACAACGAGTATGCATTCAAGTCGTATGCGGATCGCAATTTTATCATCACTTCTGTTTCCAGCTTATTGGCGAACGAAATTATTTCAGCTATCGGAATTGATAGTGGATACGCTATTAGAAAACTCAAACTCTCTGCAATAATTTTCCATAAGAGTCAATATGATGCCAATATTTTGATGTACCTAATAAGTAATAATACACGCGACATTTTATGAAAAATTGATTCTGTGTGATATTATCTATATACGAACATTGTAACATTTTTGCTATCTTTGCCTGAGGAATATAGAGAGGAAATTATTTTCTCGAGGAATATAGACAGGAGAACTTTGAGATCTTATTCCGCAATGAATATCGCAAATTTGAACTTTCGACAATATTGGAAGTATTTTAAAATTTTAGTGCACAGGAAAGATCAATAGAATCAGTTTTTGTTCGAAAGAATATCTCAAGCGCCAAGAAAAGATATCACTCGATGAAGTTTTTGTGACAGCAGCATACTTGAAATATAACACTGCTGTGTAGCGCCATGAATTTCCTATCAACATCGTGAATTCTGAAACCCTAACTTTCTCTTGAGATTTGTGGTTTGAAGATAATGCCTTTTGAGTTTCTGCACCTTGGAGATTTTAACTTTCGGGATTGCGGCTATGAATATTACGGAACAGTACGAAACCTCAAGTTGTAGAATCAACGCTAAACTTACAACCAGTGAAATTTATTTGTTAATAATAATTTCGAGTTGCGAGACGAGACGGGAATCTCGCTGATTTGACTATATACATCTATAGGTATTACATTCTTTGACTAACTTATAAAATAACATTAATTCTGTTTGTAATAATAGATTAAACATCAGTCTAGGGTTGCAATCTACTTAACGCTACAAGTGCTTCAAAGCGTTCGACTGACTGATTAGGAACAAATCCACGCTTCAAAGCATTTACAGCACCAAATTGATTGCAATAGTGTGCAGAATACATAAAGAATTAAGCGAAAATACCATAAACGAATATCCGCACAAACTTTATTTACTTCTTAAAATCAAGCATGTAACAAGATAACGAAATCTCTAGTTAACAAACTTGCGGAATGCAATCTTTTCCGGATATATTAAAGTCACCGGCAAGTTCACCGTGCCTAAGTTATATTTTTATTTGTGCCGGGAGGTAAGTTATTAACATTCGCTTTTGCAAGATTCAAACCGGTTGTTCGCCATCTGCAATATCTCACGGCAGTGCAATGCAATTCATGAAATCGAAAATATCAGCAACGCAAATCCGAGGTCGCGTGCGCTATCTTCCTCTTGGAATTTATCGTTATGGTAACGCAACCTGGAAGCCGCTTGGCGTGAGGCTTTCGAGCCGAGTTTCCGATTTCCGTATTAAATGTGGAACTTTTTCCCGCGGTCACACCGTAAATTTATGACTTTTAAGGCGTGGCAATCCGAGATGGTCAGTTCCACTTTTAAATTTCAGGAGAATTATCAGTTGTTTCTTCGTGATATCGTTATTGCGATATCGCGATGCCTATCTTTTTACTCTTTATTTAAGGATTGATAAATTGCTAATGGATTATATGAACTATTGCAGTAATCTGTGACAATGTTTAGAGAAAAATAACGTTGAAGGAAGAACACAGAGGATAAATAGGATATCCTTTTTTTATGTCGATTAAACTCGTAATTTGTAACTTATAATAACCTAATAATTTTTATAAATATCTCCAAGAAAAAGCAGCATAAATAATGCTTTTAAAATTATTAATAGATGTCTAATAACTTTCCTTAGTTTTCTGATTTTCTCCGATCTCTTTTAAATATTATCACAACGATTGTACCTACTAATGTTTGCATGTAAAGCACCGAGCGGAAAAGAAATATATGTCATTTTTTTTCGCTTTAAAAAAGTATTCACCAAAATATCACGATTGAATTATATATCTGCTGTCGGCGCTTGAATTTTCAGCATAGATCTTCTTTGCTATTAGCGTTAAAATTGACGCTTGAACGTAAATTTTAAAACTGTCACATCATATATATAAAATCACAAGTTTTATCATGTGCGAAACTTGTGATCATTTTTAAAATTTACGTTCAAGCGTCGATTTCAACGCTCTAATTAATCGATCATAGAATAATTAAATCCTGTTATATGTATAATTGTATTTAAATTTTTATGCAAATATTGCATACTTGTGACTGATATACATAAATTTCAAAATGGCTATTTCATCACTAATATTGCAAGAAATGATATAAGACAGATCAAATTGCACGACATGCAGTTTTATTATTTGTTTAACTAACAAAGCAAAACTGGAAGGATATGGGAGGGCAGGTTATGATTCTTGAGAAATGCGCCCTTGCCCGGAATTTGTGCGGATGACAGTAAATTAGGTGTCTTTTGCTACAATAACTCATAAACATTCCTCCTTCCTTGCGTCGCGTATTTATCATCCTGTCCGAGTAATATGCCGCGGGGCGGCCCATGCGATGCACGTATATTCTCATCGGGTACAGAGATAAATGCGCGCTCCGGTGATTCGTTTAGACGTAAAACCCAGGTAATAAAATGTATTCATCTTGACGCAATAACGTCACAGATTGGAAAGTATAGGGATGCAAATTACAATTTCCCTCATGGTCTGCTTTGGATACGAAAGGACTTTAAATGCTTTCAATAATTGGGAGAATTTTGTACCTTAAATTCTTTGTAATAAGCGCAAAATAGAATTTATAAGCGACTCAATAGTGAGTCGTATTGAAATTGTTTGGCTTTCAAGGTTTATGAAAAAGATAAAAATATAAAATTCATGTAATTGATAAGTACATTTTTTAATAACGCATAAATTAGGTAGCTAAAGTACATACAGTCATATTTACAAATTAATTATATCATTATTTTATGTTACTATGATTGTTACAGAAAATAAATTATACTGTTCAGTATCAATTAAGATGAAACTTCTTTGATTTTTTATTAACATAATTTTCTAAACTTTTAGTATCCTATTGTCTATTTATCTTAAACCTCTATTAGAATTCTCATAAATTGCTCTCGTTTCTTAATTCGCATTCTCACTGTATTTACGTATAATTATATCGTACTTGGACAATTCCCGCAAGAAACTGGGTGCAAGCGCATTTATCACGCCATCCATAAGATCCTTTTAGCCAGTCTTAGTCAGTCTTGGCAAAAGACACAAGACTATTATGCCAATTAGCGTGCTGTACGTGAAGAAACCTGAAATTGCGAGTGGCACGTTTGAACGCATTAGCGTGCATCGTCGCGGAAATTCCTGGCACACATTCTATAGCTTTTCTAAATTAGCGTGCCCCTCCGACGCTCCTTTCTTGTTAGATTTGCGCGGTCAAATGTCCATAGGTAATCATTGTTATAATTTTAAAATAATCATACTCGACAGCTGAATTCAAAGCACCAGCCGACTCACTTTTTAATAACTGCAAATAGTTTCGAAATTTTACTTTTTGACTCTGACGTTAATAAATTTCGCAGGAACTCTATTAAACATATTTTACGTTAACTTAAAGCCGCCCACTTTATTCTCGCAGTCATATTTCTAGCTCTAAAGACAGGAATAATCCAAGCCATAAAATCATTTTCGAGCAAGAAATATTCGCGCTTTATCCGCTGAGCTCGTTTGAAACTTGAAAGCGTTAGGGCTTTCCAGAACCAAAGCCGCGATGGAATTCTATTACGAGATTGCGCCAGTTTGATCCAACGGGTGTGCTGAGCCGTCGAGTAAAACCGTCCATGGCAAATTCCATTTTTTAACTTTCACCCCCACGGCCGCGCCGCCCGGTTTTCCTACTCGGCTTTCGGCCGGCACGCGCATGTTTTGATGATACGCAGGTAGCACGTGCCACGCCACCCACATACGCTTATCTCACGCGACATTTTTCGCGGTACATTAACATACTATACTTAGGCTTTGTACCACGAGGAAAAAAAACATGTTTGCTCGTCAGCTTATCAGATATTAAGTCCGTCCCTCTTTATGTGTCAACTTAATGCCACTCCAGCCACGACGGAGCCCCTCGGCTTCTCGTCGGCATACCACACCGGTTCTCCTATTCTATCGCTCCCAAAGCCCAACGCCCTTTCGGCTTAACAATTCACCCCCTGTATCTCTTACGCTCTCGGCCTTATGCTCTTCTCCGGCCTCTTCTTCTTTCTATTCGTTCTCATCTTATGTATAATTTGCGTTCCATCCTGCATCTTTAGCTTTACGCGCCTCTCGCTTCGCGCGATCGTCGGGTCCGAGATAATGGCGTAAGGAGAATAAATGTCGTCGCATAATCTTTCTTAGCCACTCGGCGCAATTGCTGGTTCCTTAAGTTTCATCTCGATTATAATAAGTAAACTGCGGTCGAATTGGCCTTTAATGCACCCCTATTTTTCCGGAGCAAATAGTAGCCTTTCCGTCTGGGAGAATCGTCGCTCAGATTTACGTGACCCGCCGACAATGCAACGCTCGATGCACACCGCAGATTTCACCCGAGTGATGTAAAAGGAAGAAAGGAAGAGAGAAAGAGAGAAGGGAAGAGGAAGCATTGGCAGTTCCTCAAGTAAACAGCGCGTCTTGATTGTCTGTTTTTTGGCATTCTGTTGAAGATCTCTTCGACTTCGATATATACAAGTTGCATAGTAATTGCCACATCATTTTTGGTATTCAGGATGCTTCCGCTCGGTTATCTTTCTGAGTCAGATTACTCAGATTGTCACGCAAATCGTATATTACATTTAGCTTATCCACGTCTTATTAGTTAGCGGAACGAAGTGAGCAGAATCAATTCTAACTAATATTCTTATTTGTTGCTCATTTGTTGCTAAAAAGTTGTCAAAGAAAAAAAATTGTTGCTTTGTAAGTTTTCTTAAAAAATAATGTTCCGCTTAAAGGAAGATTAACTTAGCGGAACAATATATATATAGCAACAAAATTGCACATAACAATAACGTAAGAATTTGTTGCTAATTTGTATTCGCAAAATATGCTAGTCCCTATTTTGTTGCTCGCAAAATAAGTCTAAACAGCGAAAAACCTTTCAGGATGCAGGTTCTCTTGTAACTGCCTGCACGCTGAGGTTTTCCGTTATAGGTACTTATTTCAGTTTATATACATATTTTACAAGCAACAAATTTGAAATATGAATATTTTGAGAGCAACAAATTCAGAAAATAAGCTAGCACCAAATATAAGCGAGCAACAAATGTCTGGTACTTTACTCTTGTAACTGCCTACACACTGAAAGGTTTTTCGCTGTTGTTTACACTTATTTTGCTAGCAACAAAATAGGGACTAGCATATTTTTTGAGCAACAAATTAGCAACAAATTCTTACAAGATAATACTGTAGGATATTTAATTTATTCGGGTAAATAGAGCAGAATCTTTTATGCAGTCGTTTAATAATATATAATAGTCCGAAGTGATATACAATATATAAGTCCGAAGTGATATACAAGTTCTCGGTAACTCGCGGACCGTGTCCCTCGCTAAGTACTTCGCTCGTCAGAGACTCTCACTCTTCTGTCTCTCGCCTCGCGCAAGCCGCTCTCGCCCGCACGCGACGCGCGTGTCGTGCCGATATTGGCTGTCAATGTCGCACGCGTAACAACATACCGCCAAATTCGACATCCCACACTCGGCCATTCTGAAATTAAGGTCGCCCCGACCGCTCGCCGTTCTCGCCGTCCTCCGACTCATCATAGTCGTCCTCCGTCACATCGTAGTCGTCGCCCTGTATCCAAGGCTTCATATAATCGGCAGCGGACGATGTTTGCATGGGACCTTCGCTTTCGCCAACTTTGCGCAGAAGATAGCGGTGGTTGCGCAAGACTTTTATGATCTCGTAGTCCGAGATACTTATGCGCCTTGTTTGAGCAAACGCTCGACAATCGGTTACAATTTTAAATTTTATTCCTAACAAGTACGTACAAAACCGCTTAAGCGCTCTAACAAGAACCTCTAGTCCGTAACTCGAATATTTCTCTTCCGCCGAGGTAGTTTCGCCGCTCGCATAATACACCGAGTGTAGTGTTCTTCGCTGTTTTTCTGAAGAAGTATCGCTCCGAAACCGTGCATGGATGCGTCGGTATGCAATTCGGTCTCCGCGCGTATTCGAAATAAATTCAATACTGGCCTCTCGCTCAATATGACTTTCAACTGCTCGAAAGCACTTCTTTCGATAGCACCGAATTGAAACCTCGCATTCATCCTCAGCAAGTTTGACAGCGGACGCGCAATCGCGCTATATCTCGGGACAAATTTACGGAAGTAGCCGCTCAAGCCTAGAAAAGACTGTACCTGTCGCATGTTCTTGGGCTCTGTAAAACATACAACCGCTTTAGTTTTTTGTTCCGACGGGCGTATCGTACCGTCCTCAACGACGTGTCCAAGAAATTCCACCGCGCGACGCAAAAAACAACATTTTTCCCAATTTATAATTAAACCAGCTCGACTCGCGGTATCCACTCTCGCGCTCTGCAAACGATTTAACTGATCCTCGATGAGGGGAAGAGGGTTCCGATCTTTAACAACAGGGCTCGCAAAATCAGATACGGATTCTCGAATTATACCTTCCTCCTTCCACTCATCGATTTGAGCATTTACAATATCTCTCTTATATTGCGAAAGGCGCCTTGCCTTCTGATAAACTGGTTCGTCATTCGTTAAAATAATAGTCATCTTAATATCTATTTCCTGTGTCTTAGCCGGCCTGTATTTATTTACCAAGTCGGTTACAATACGCTTATGCTCGGGTGCCGACAGCATGTCAACATCTATTGTATCCGAGCCATGTACGATGTCGATCGCAAATATTTCGGGTCGCGACTCATCGTTGGCCGTTAGCTCGCAAGCGGGTTTAATAGAGATTACACCTCTTTTAAAATTTATCTCTACCGTGTCTGTAAAATCTGCACCTATGAGTAAATCGTACGGTATGACGGCGTCCGGCGCGACTCGAATAAGTATCGGATACGTGTGTTTGTCAATTACAATATCTGTACGAAATTCGCCTAAGATTCTCGCGCTAAATCCTCCTATTCCGCAAAATTCCGCCTTCGATATCTGCATCTTCGGCGATCCTATCATCGCGTACTCGCTCGCTCGCATTATCGATATGTCGCTCCCGGTATCTATCAATGCCCTAATAACTCGACCGCCTAACGTTACCGTCTGCGTGTTTCTCTTATGGAGTGTTCGCGAAACCGACGCGACAACAAATTTTTCCGCGCTATTATTTTTTTTCGGACATTTAGCTGATATGTGACCGCGCCCACCACATTCAAAACACTTAGCTCCTAAAGCCTTCGTCGGGCAATTTGCGCCGATGTGTTCGCGTTCGCCGCAATTAAAACAACGCTTACTGTTAGTGTCCGTCACGCTTCTCTCTTTGTTTTCAGTCATGCCCTTGTCGCTACCGCGTCGATTCGAATTTGTCGGGCCGCGATCGCGCAACGTTATTTTCTCGAACGCTCTTAACAAACCGTCTACAGATGAAAATCCTTGCATGCGCGCCTGGTCGCGCATCGTGACATCCGGTATACCCTCGATGGCGTATTCCAGCAGTTCGTCCCTCTCGATTGACACTCGGTTGCCCATGATGGTCTTGTCGTGGAGGTACTCCTGGAATGTCTCCTCCTTCTTCCACACACGATTCTCGAACTGTCTCCGCAGCTGTAACTTGCTCTCATGACGTCGAAACATGATCCCCAACTCTTCGAGGAGCCTCTCAAAGGTCATCTCTATGTATTCCGGCTTCGAATGGAACCACTCAGATGCTCTCTTTTTCAGCCGCATTCCGATTAAGAGTTTCGCGCAATCATTATCCAGTCGGTACGTTGCCTTCAAAAATTTGAGTTGTTTCTCCCACGTTTCAAAATTATTGGACGTGCCGTCAAAATCGCTCAGCAAATCGGCTATCGTCGTTAGACCTGCTCTTGGGCGCACGCGAGACATTTCTCCGTTGTCGAGACTCACCGTCCCCGTCGTCACCGCCTCGCCAGCGGGACTCTCTCTCCTCATCAGCTGTTCTCGCAACAGCAAAACCTCGCGTTGCGCGAGATCGCGCTCGCGCTCAGCAAGCTCCTTCTCTCGCTTGTAGAGCTCGATCTCCAGCTGCGACAGATTCAGCTGCGACACATTTTCTCGCACCTCGCCCACGACATCTCCGACATCCTCGACGCCCATGACGCCACCGGACCCGCCGTTCTCCGCCCAGGAACCCGATGGATCAGCCTCATGCAGCCGCGAGACGAGTTCCGCCTTTGAACCCGTCGTGGACAGTCCACGTGTCTTCAGCCTCTCCTTCAATTCCGCAACCGTCAAGTCACTCTGATCGCGTGGCATCTCAAATTATTTTCGGCCACGTATCACCTTTCGGAACGATCGAACTTTCCCGAACCGCACGCTCGCTCTATCCCGGACAAGCCCCCAAAGTTGTAGGATGTTATTTAATTTATTCGGGTAAATAGAGCAGAATCTTTTATGCAGTTGTTTAATAATATATAATAGTCCGAAGTGATATACAGTATATAAGTCCGAAGTGATATACAAGTTCTCGGTAACTCGCGGACCGTGTCCCTCGCTAAGTACTTCGCTCGTCAGAGACTCTCACTCTTCTGTCTCTCGCCTCGCGCAAGCCGCTCTCGCCCGCACGCGACGCGCGTGTCGTGCCGATATTGGCTGTCAATGTCGCACGCGTAACAACATACCGCCAAATTCGACATCCCACAATACTACAAGATAAATGTAGAATTCTATGTACAATAATGTTTAAATATTCTGGACGCTATTATAATTTGGATTCCTATATATGTGTTACAGATCAACGCTGTTACGGCTAGTCACGACTTCGCTGCTGCGCATCATATCGGTGAGTGAGAAATTTTTAATTTTATACTGAGGTAAAACGGATCTTTCGTTTTTGAAATTAAGTTGTGTCAGATACATGTGATATATTAAATTAACAACGATAGAAAGACGTTTTTTAAGTTAGCGAAACAAAGTGAGCAGAACCAATTTTTACTTATATTTTTATTTGTTGCTCATTTGTTGCTATAAAGTTGCCAAAGTAAAAAATTTGTTGCTCTGAAAGTTTTCTTAAAAAATAATGTTTCCTTTCTTTAGCGGAATATTATTTTTTAAGAAAACTTAAAGAGTAACCAATTATTTTCTTTGGCAACTTTTTAGCAATAAATAAGCTCAA
>JASTWQ010000598.1:0-104537 GCA_035220615.1 Leptothorax acervorum
TTGCTTAAAGTATGAATATAAAATTTTAACGAGCAAAATAGGTATCTTTAAAATATTAATTATTTTAACGTTGCTATAATTTTGATTTTTATTTGCTTGTTACAGGATCATCGTAGCGACTCCGCTGTTGCACATCGGTCGGTGAGTGATGAGTATATTTTTAATTGCTGAGGTAACGGATCTATGACAATTACGTCAAATATATAGCAGAGATGCTTGCGTAAAGTTACCGCAATACATGCATTATTATGTATATCACATTTCATAGATCCGTTACCTCAATATATTGACTGGAACAGATTAGGATTTGACATTTAATCCTGGATAAAAATCATATATATTGATTTATTATGCATTCTATCATGGAACAAATACAATTAATGTATATAAAATTAAACGAAAATGAGATGATCAAAATATGAATAGATCTAATAAATAGGTAAATACAATTACGTATGCATGTATTAATCGTATTCCATTGATAGAATAAAATTCGCAATATTTGTTACTAACCATAAGTAACAAATACTTTATTTTATTCTCCCATCTCTGTTCTCTTCCCAAATATCTTCCAGGATTAAATGTTATATAAATTGTACAAGAATGCAATATGTATATGCTTAGGGATGTTTTCAGTAAGCATATATCACAATTAAAATTATGTAATCTTCAAAGAAATCATTTGTATGTATTCACGATTATTAATTAAAAGTATTTGTTCTTATAACGCGCCCAATTTTAGCCTAATCTTTTCTAATCTATAGATATTGTATATTGATAACTGGTTTTTATACCAGTTAAAGCGATATGACGTGAGATCGAATAAATGTTATCTCGTAAAACAGAAAATTTTTTCTAGCTATTATTTTCAAGTTGTTCAATTTCGCGTTAATGTAAATATTTGATTTTGAGAAATATAACTATAGTAACGAGATGTAGTTATCAAAATTTATATTGTGTTTGCTCGAAATATTCACATTAGCATAATATTGTGCGGAAAATTTATTATCCCTTTCAGATCTCACGTCATTAATTCTTTATATTTCACCCTTTTGAGGTGATATTCGATATTCGAAACGATAAATCGAAAATATAGGCCTTAGATTTTCTCTGTTTGCGTTTAATTTTACTTATTTTCTTCGCATTGTTATTAAAGTCCTGCATACTTATCAAAGTTTAAAGTTCCTATCACTCGCGAGAAGTAATCGAATTTATTCGGATATATACGGTTGATTGAAAGTTTTTTGTCAAGATTAAAAGATCCTGATTTATTAATATTCCTATTTTTATTCTTAATTGAGAATGTTATCAAGTGTTTGAATTATAGTGCATAAGATATTAAGTAGATTTTGGTCATTATAGTGATTTTATAATTAATTAATTAAATTTTATTATTACAAATGGCTCTTCGCGACGCGGTCGTGTTTTCGCGCATCGTAAGAAAGAGCGTAAAACCATTACGCTCATCTGCCGGCTATGATCAGCCGGCAATTGAAGGAGTATTTCTCCTTCCTGTCTCTGGCTATGTCGCTAGAGTGAATTTGGCCAGGAGAAGGTGAGTTGTGAAACTGGCCAGAAGATAGAAGAAGACACAAGGTAGGTTGGTGTTCAACACCACCAATGTAATGTACAACGTGCATGCAGGTAACATAATTTTGCACATAATATGTGGCATCATGTTATCTGAGACGGTAAGGTGACGTCTCTAATTTAATCACAATTTTTTAATCGCTAACCCAAAATCTCTTAAACTTACTTTAAAATTTTACAATTTAAATCTTAAATTTACACCCTTCCCTATAATTTCGGGTAATAGCGGTCGCGATTAATTAACACTAATAAACTTAAATAAACTAAATAAATAAATAAAATTTAAATATAAACTAATAAATACGGGTGGGTAGGAATATGATGCGTTAGGTAAATAGGCATATGGTTAGGTAGGAATATGAGGGAGCATATAGGAACATAAATAGGTAGGAAATATATTGACATAAAAGTTCGGGTAGGTAGGGACACGGAAGGATTAGTTATATAAAATAATTATGTGATTAATATTCAAATTTATTATATTTAAATTAAGTATTAAGTAGTGTAACATTATATAATATTTCAATTGTCATATTACTCTAATTATGTAATAAATTTTTAGTTATTACAAGGTATGTAATTCTAGAGTATATTATATTTGTGTAATATTATATAATGTGTACTTAATATTTTTATATAATATTAATTATAATATAATTATTGCAATAAAAATTCGTAAGAAGGATTGTAATAAAAGTGAAATTATGTGATACTAATGCCGGATATATCACGAAATCGACAGAAGACGTACGATAATACAAATTTGCTAAATTAGCGCGTTAATCATTGCGTTTTTTACTATTTTTATAATTTTTTTGAATATTCAAAGGTTTTTATTCTTTGTTCAAAATTTCGCATTTAAAGATTATCGCCAATTATTGTAAATTTTATATGTATAAATGTGAAGACATGAAGGTTCGAATGCTGAGTCAACAATCAAATAATAGCTCCTCGCTCGCGAAATTTGACATCTTGAAATTTAATATTATGAAATTACGAGTACATTTTTTTCAAAATTATTACGGAATTCGTGACTTAAAATTATCGTAATTCGTTATTAAATGGAATAATACGCGAAACGGAAAATTATATTTTTTATTTTATTCATAACTTTTACCTTAATCACATTAAATATTCGATTATACTTCACGATGTTGAAGACCGCGTTTTCCCGTTCTTGAATGCGATCTCGGCCTTTATAGCTGTCCCTCGCGTCAGGTGGACGTTAAGAATACACGTTCGTATACCGACGGGAAGTCATAGCAATTTTCAACGTGGAGGATTATTAATTCAGTGCCCCGTTGAAGATCGAAGACTCCTGTTGCAGCACCTGAATTAATTTCGGTTTTTTTATATCTCGGATCCTTGGAAGCAGTGATTTCAGCACAAGTGAGCGACGTCGATTTGCAAAATTAATTAAAACATTATAAGAGAAAATTTTATTCTTCTCATTACATATTCTTCCATTAACGCTAATATCAGTCATGCTTCTGTCTTGCTGATAAAAGGACAGTAAAGTTGGATAAAATAACTAATTATGTTTATAAAATAGAAAGAAAAAAAGAAAAATAAAGAAGGGAGAAATAAAAAATAGATTTAAAAAAAATAAAACCTATGATACAATTATGATACATCTTTGAGGTAATGTAGTTACAAACGACTATATTTTATTATTTAATATTTTAGGTTTTTCATTAGGAAACCATTTCCAGGGACTAGATTCTACCGACCCTAATATCAATATTAATTATCGAATGCATATGTCTTATGCGTTTTGTTATTAAATATACTCGTTTGTAACTACTCCTTGATAACAATTATTCCATCCATATAATTTTTTTAATAAGAGAAATATATATCGTAATAGATATATATTTTAATTATAAAAAAGAAATGTATTTTATATAATATAATGGAAGAATATTTTAATAGTATAAATATATACGGGACACAATAATTTGGAAAACAATTGTCGTTAACTCGCTGCCGAAATGACCGTTATCGGGAGCAATCCGGAAGATCTGGGATTTATTCCTTCCTGCAGCGAGGCCTTCGACGTTTAACGGGTTGCTTATCTAATTTTTTTTTTCTTCATATTCATGATTTCATAAAGCTTGACAAATTAGAGAGAGAGAGGGTATGTTAAGCTCACTTTCCATCTTGAGAATCGTTCTTCTCTACGTCGGCAACTGACGGCCCGGCGGAAAGACTTTGCTCTGATCAAATCGTTGGATCAATTATTCCTTCCATGAACACAGTAGTAACTTAATTTTTTTTACTTCTCGCAATTTTTTAAAGCTCAAAATAAATATAAGACCTTAAAAGATAGGAGCTTTTTACTTGATTGTTGACTTTAATAATAAAAAATTTAATAATAAAAAATTAATCGTTTTAGAAATATTTATAAACTACATACCTAATCTAAAATAGTGAATTTTTATATTATCATATTTATTTCGAACGTCTTCGTGTAATCTGTCATCAGTAAAAAAAACTCAAATGTGTGTATTTATAATATAAATGTATGCATATTTCGTAAGCAAATTCTTTGTAATGTATTTTACAGTTTGGTATAGATTTTCCACTTTTTGATGTAAAATATATTGTAAATTATAAATTGTAACAAATAAATTGTGTAATTATACATATTGTTATTTATTGAAAATTTTATAACGAGAATAAATAATAAATAATACAAAAAGCACACATTTTCAAAGAAAAGAGGACCGCCGATTAACGTTGGCGGGGGTGGTGGAGGGCCTCTACAAGTTAATCTGCTTTTACCGAATAAAATTTTAATTAAATCTCGAAATAATATATAACACATTTAATATAATAGGTGTATATATATATATATATATATATATATATATATATATAAACTGAAAAAATGCGAAGTCAAGTTTAGCCAAAATGCATTTAATTGCATAATATTCAATAAAAGCAGAACAGCCTTATAAAAAGATAATATTGCTTATTCATTTTTCGCGATTATTGTCAAATAATCATCTGATAAAGTTAAATCGTACCTTATCAGACAAGTAAATTCTATTCATCGCGTAGTATACAAAGAAATTGAAGGGTTCCACTTAATATTTCTAAAAGATAATTTATAATTTTCTATTTTAATGTTGACAACTTCCGTTTCCGTTGGAATACCTCTTCGCTCTGACGCTATATATTATCTTTGCCAATAATGTAATCTCACCTCTACTTTATGATGCATCTGATGATCCCTAATCGTGGACATTACCTACGGGATTCAGACATCGGCTACGTAATTTAATGTATATATTTTATGGACAATAGAGGCATTTCAAAATAAAGTAACAGCTAAATCGCGCCCATGACCACTCAGGCTTCTCTCTGATAATAATATCATACCAATAAAACAGCTTATTTCTAACATAAGAGACCACATATTGTTAACATCGACAACTGCATGGAAGTATTGAGCGACGTGTGTCAAACTCATTTCCTGATTTATCAGTTGTTGTTGTTGATGGTTAACATTTATTTGATCTGCAAAATAGCTCAGATTTTTAAAATAATAATTACCATATTTCTAAAATATGCAGTTTTAATATAAGTACTTTGACAATATTTTTGAATTTTGAAACAGAATTATAAGGTTTGCTTTCAGAGATATATTCTATAGTTGAGGAAGATGTGAGAAATCTCATATTTGAAGAGATAAAGATTAAAGTGTAACATATTTCATTAGTTTTTTTTATTGATGATACTATATAAATACGTGCTCCAGGCGCTCTAGGCATAGTGGGCGTTTTCCGTTTAATAAAAATAATTACAGCAAAAAACGGCGCAAAAAGTGTAATATCAAATCGGTAATATAGCATACGACAACCACCAAAGTTGATACATGATAAAACCACCTTCGAAATTTATGTAAGTCGCATTTCTGGGTATTATAAAGTACAATACTATCGATATTTATCATTATAGGAAATGCAATTCATTAATCTTTAATTGACAGTCAGCGAATCTAATCTAATAGGGTTATAAAAATTTGTGTTAGAGCTCGGAAGTTGGAGCTGCGCAAACTGGATATTTTGGTCCGTGCTTATAGATTTATCGCACCGAGACTTGTCCATTATATAAAAGGTTTCGAAAGAAAATCGAGTGTTATAGGCTCTTTGGCACAACTGTCCGGACATGTTTTAACATCCCTTGATTGACTTCCGAATATACCTATAGTTTCCGAGCTACGTTCGGCTATAGGGCTATCAAAAGCTTAACTTTCTAGCGTGCAAAAAGGATTTTCGTGAAAACTCTTGTTCACACTTGACATATACATAATTTATCCTAGCTTGATATCTGTTTATGTATTTGCGACGATATTCTCGTTATAACTTAAGTCATTCTAGTTCTCAGTTTTATGGACTTTACCGCATAAAAAGTTGGAACATTTGTCTATCCGTGTATAAACCGCAGTTATTTCTACTGTTTCTATAAAATAGCAGTTCTAAAAGAATGACTTCCTAAAAAAAAAACAAAATAATCCAAGATTACGCTATTGTAGTTGGTACTATTTCAACATCTTGTGAAGTATCACTTAGCATTAAAGTAGCCGTCGTTTGCTGCCGAGAATTTTGGTCGATTCCTCTAGTGCTTGGTGGAACATACGTCCACCATGCTAAGAAGAAGAAGAGCAGCGAAGCCGCTTTCCCGATGAATGCCAGTGCGAGCATATATCTGTTAAAAAAAAGTGTAACAAAATCATATTTGAGAGACTTGGGATTAACCCGCGATTTATGTGTACAGAAAAAGAATTAGTATCAAATCAACACTCATATACTCGTATGTACGCAACAATCAATAATTTTAAAATGAGATTATATTGCATTAAATGAAAAAAACGTCAAAAAGCGTCTGAAAGCGTCAAATCAGGTAAATTTTTAAGCAATTATTTTCATACGCAAAAAATATGCGGTAAAATATTTATTCTTATAGAGAAATAGAGCCATGCAATTATTTTATTTATAAGAATATGTATTTTCCCGCTTTAATTTATTAAGTAAATGTAGCTTCGAGCGTACTACATATTGCCCGTAATGCGATTTATAGTTCTTAAGGCGCTTGAATTCAAAGGGACTTCGGTTCGCGCGGCCCAACGTACACCACAGCCGAGAAGTTAGTTACAAGTACGGTCGGTATCTCGCCTTTGATGGTAAAAGACTGGTTCACGAAATAAAATTCACCCTGTATAAGTACTGTTGCTATAAATATTTAATATATAAATAAAAACTTTTAGAGATGTTTGTCTCCACACCAGTGAAAATTGACTCCTAAGACAAGGCAAAGCAGCTGATTTGGAACAGTTCGCGATTTGGTATAAACTGTTAAATACACATAAATTTACAAATCTGTATTTAATAGTTTGAAGATTAAGAATTGTAGATTCTGATTTTCATCATTTTTTTATAAGTCCGATCTTTTTTTATTTATTAAATAGATGTTCCCTTTTAGGGACTTTTATTTTTTCAAATGCCGTATTATGAAACGCTGAATAAAGGCGTTTCCACTTTCCAATTCCGGCCTTTTGTATGCTGGCTTAATGGTATAGATTTTTGGCATAAGTTTTTTATCGTAAATATTGAAACAAACACGATTTTCATTGTGCATTATTATTCGAGTATACTTTTTTCGTCATTTCACAGCAAGTAAGTACATAGTAATGCAAAATTTTGTTAGAAAGTAACACGTAAACGAAAGATAACCTCAAAAATTGACAGCTATGTACAAATAAATTCTATTCTTAACTATAAATATTTTTAAAATTGTGTTTTAAACAAGAGCGGACATTACTTAAGAAGAAATGGGAAAAAATTCAAAGAATAAAGTCAAGAGAGGCACAAAAAGTGGTAAGAAAAAAGAGAGAAGAAAGTATTCATCCGTTGCACTCCATCGTGCTGTGCAGGCAGTAGCTGAAGGAATCTTATCAGTGAGAAAAGCTGCAGATACATATGGAGTTCCTCCAACAACCCTTTTTAGAAAATTCAAGAATCCAGAAAAACTACATTGTAGAAGTGGACCACCGACAGTGTTGTCAGAAAAAGAAGAAGCAGAAATTGTCAACTGGATTCGATACAGATCTGAGAGGGGTTTTCCAATAACTAAAACAGATTTATTGGACAGTGTGCAAACCTACATAACATGTCTCAAAAAGAATACTCCTTTTATCGACAATAGGCCAGGACGACATTGGTATGAAGGCTTCCAAAAACGACATCCTGATTTGTCAACTAGAACAGCTCAACATCGTGTACGAGCCTCAGTTTCCGAAGAAGATTTAAGAGGGTGGTTTCAAGAAATAGGAACCTACTTGACAAGTAAAGATCTGCTCAACATCCATCCTTCTAGAGTGTTTAATTGCGATAAAACCAATATTCAATTGTGTCCCAAGCCAGAGAAGGTTCTTGCGAAAAAAGGTGCACGCTCAGTTTATAAGGTAGTCGATGCCAACGAGAAGGAAAGTGTTACATCGTTGTTTATGTATAATGCTGAAGGTACCAGAGCTCCTCCTTTGATAATATATCCTTATAAAAAGAGTGTGCCAAAGAAAGTACTTGAGAATTGCCCAAGTGGCTGGGGCATTGGAATTTCTGAAAGTGGCCGGATGACGACAGAGACGTTCTATGAATACACAGCCAATGTGTTCTATCCGTGGTTGTTAAAAGAAAATATCCATTTCCCAATTGTTTTATATTTGGATGGGCATTTGTCGCATGTGACCATCCCTCTAGTATCGTTTTGCAGAGAGAAGAAAATTGAATTGATATCACTGTACCCAAACGCTACACATATTATACAGCCTCTTGACGTTGCACTTTTCCATCCGTTCAAGGATCTTTGGAGAAAAACCGTATCCAAATGGAAACTTGAAAATAACATTTTGCGATTAAAGAAAGAACAATTTCCTGCGGTGTTGAAAATAGCATTGGACTCTTTTACAGAAGAACGTAAAATTATACAAAGTGGCTTTAAGACTTGTGGATTAATGCCATTTAATCCTGAATATTACGTACTACATAAGAAAAAGAAGACGACTTCTTCTGAAGAAAATAATCAACCACAAGAAAAGGAAAATTTAACAGCGAATCAGCAGTTTGTTTCAAATACTGTATACGAAGATAGAGACCATTATCTGCAAATATTTGAAAGAACCTTACGTCCTGAATTATTACAAGAATTTAAAAATGACGAGTCGACTGAGATATGGACTGGCAGTATTGAGAAAAAAGGACTCTTTGAATATTGGCTTGAAATTAAGAAAAGAGGTCGCAGCACAGGTTATAGTACATTAATTATTTAAGTTAATGATAATTTAAATTATTGCACTAATTATTTTTTTCAATTTAACTTTTATAAATTAGATTAATTTTTTATACAGTCAATCTATTATTTACAAATTTTTCAACTATTTACAAATGTATTTTTATATAATATTTACAAATTTAATAAATATTTACAAGTTTTATATTTACAAAATCAATTCAATATATACATTGCCCTAATTGCTTCATTTTTTAATTTCAATATCTACAAATTCCATCAACTATTTACAAAAGTAATTTTTTACAATATTTACAAATTGGACCGATTTTTAAATTTTATATCACTACACGATAATGATCTCTAACACTAATTATGTGGTATGAATTTTTTACAAATATAGAAGAAAGTGATTAAAATAAAACCTACAATTACAGGTATTGAAAAGCTAGAAAATCATAAAGTAACAATCATACCTAAGTTAGTTGAAGATGTACCTTTCGAAGAAAATATGCCATCATGGAATCAACAAGGCATTGACTCAATCGTCACTGTGGTTAAAGTTGAAAACTGTCTCGAACAAAATTATTTAGAAAATGAACACATCGTACCACTACAAATTAGCCATGGAACTTCTAATATCCACTTCAATGATATACAAAATTCAACACTGGAACTGGATCCGAATTCGCTTGAATTCAGATCCAGACATTACTCACAGTAGTTCCGAAAGCAATATTGAAGTACTGAACAGTAGCCAAGCAGGTTTGTATAGAAATTTATTTAATTTAAAAATGTAATAATTTCTGTGAATGCGAAACTTAATTTTCAAATCATATTTCTTTTAGAGTCTATTTTTGATGCAAATGTGAATGTATCTGACAATATCTTACAAGATAATCTACAGCAAAAAGAGATTAGTATAAATAATGTTGTTTCCACTGTAAATAATGAAGGAACAGATGTTGTCGAAGAAAATAAAGAGAATGAGACGTTTTTCAACAAAGGTTCGTTTTTTTTTCACTTGAAAGGAAGGCTTCAATATGATATTATGTGGTATAAATATTGATTAAGTACAAATTTTTATTTACTGATAGCAATAATGACAATCAAAGTAAAATTTTCGCTAACGCTTTTACTTTACCACATAAATATTTGCCAAAGAAAAAGAAAGTTAAGGGGATCCTGAAGCCGAATGTTTTCTCGACAAAATTACCATTTTCTATCATTTTCTATGTTACCGATCTATATCTGTCTTTGTATAGACAATGATCTAGACAAGGATAGTACCTACATCTGCATATATAAAATTTGGGCGGATAAATCTTTTTTTCTACGCTTTGAATCTTAGTTCTACTTGCATGATATTGTTCCTACATGTTGTCCCTAGGGCGCTCTGGGACCCTTTTGCATGAATTAACTGTACAATTTTTGTAATCATTGATTATTGTCGTTAGGTGACAGCTGTACGTGCAAAAAATAAGTGAGATTTTTAACTTTTTTTCGATTTTGATAAATACTCGTCCAGAGCGCCCTTCATTTTTATGCGTACTTTAATTGTGTAAAAGAGTTTTTCGATTCTGTAAAGCCAATTCAAAGATTTATCCGCCCAAAAAAAAAAAAGGGTAAAACAGAGTTCTACAGACGACTTCAGGATCCCCTTAAGTTAGAAGCTACCGGTAAAGCTAAGCTACCATCTGCTGGGACCTCCGATGACTGCCGACTGGTGGAAGGCGCAACTTGAAAAGGAACAACAACAAAACATAAAAGAAGAAAAGGCAGCAAAAAGAAAATGTTACAAGAAGAGAAAAAAAAATTAGCAGAAGAAAAGAAGAAGTTACAGGAGAAAATGAAAGAAATTCGAAAAAAAATTAAAACGGACTATTTAAAACATTTCTATTCATTATTAAATAGTTAGGATTGTTCATTGTGATAAGTAAGTATGTAGGATTACGATTAAAAACATATGTGATATTAGATATGTTATATATGTTAATATTCTTAAATTTTTCACAAAACAGAAATAAATAAATAAAATCGAAAAATACAAACAGTGTAAATTATTTATCCAAATTATTCATTTCGTAACAGTACAAGATACGCAAATGCTTGTTCCAGAATCGGGACAATGTTCCAAACATTGGGTCAAGTACGCAGATGCTGTTCCAAAATACCTACATATTAGCTGCTTCAGTTTTTATTGATATTTTAGCTTATAAATGGTCGATTTGAGATTTAAAAAATTGTTTTAACTTTCGGAAGAGTTGGCTTACAGAATTCGATAAAAAAATTTCACATTAGTGTCTTTATTAATTTAAATTTGAATAACATCTGAAACCCCTACTGAATTCGTTCCATAATAGGGCCTTTTACCTTATTATGTCGTTTGGAACGCCGCGGCCGCGGCCGCTCGCCGGCGGCTCAAAGCGGCTCGAACGTGATTGACCGGATTCGGGGTGCTCGACTCTCGAGGAGCCAATCGCGTTCAACGACTCACCTGACTATGCGGCGGCTCGGTGCGCACATATTGCGCGGGCTGCGCTCGGAAGCATCACGCGAGTGCCCCCGAGTATCATTTTATCCTTGTTGTTCACCGAATGTTATAGCGAATTCGGGCGCTTGCACTAGTGCACACTGAGTGCGCACTAAGGCTTGTTCTTAGTCAATTCTTATATTTACAGATCATCTTAAATACTTCTTGAAATACTTCTTAGCCAGTAAAATGATCTGTACGGCATCCATACAGATTGTTTTATTGACTAAAAAGTTTTTAAACGTGTATTTAAGTGACCTTAAATATAAGAACAGATTATAAACAAGCCTTAGTGCCACAGTCGTGTCACCCTCCCGGCTGCGATTTGGCGGGTCTCTTGCAGTGCTTCATGGTCGGTGAGTGAATTGTGCATGCTATGAGAAATAAATAATTCAAAGCGAGATACATCCGAATCTTTCTAGAATCATTGTCCCGCGTGTCGCGGTGAAACGATCTTTCAAAATTCGGTTTCCATTTCTACTTAATTCGAATGAGTGAATCGCGCGCGAAAGACGCTGATTGAAGAGAACGATCGCGTGTTTGGCGTTCTCACTTTGCATGGTCGCAGTCGCGGAACGAACGCGGAACAATAAGGAAGCGAGCTTGCTTCGATATTATTCACCGTGTGAATAATATATCGGGAGTGCGAGAATATAAGCTCTGAAAAGTGCGTCCACAAATGAGTTTCGTCTTTCGTTAAAGAATGGGCACTCGTTAACGTAATTTTATAAATATTTCAAATTTATTTGTATACGTGTGCTTCTTTATTTTTCATAATCTCTGCTTTACAGAAAATTATAATGTTAAATTGTGTCATTTATAAAAATTTCTTTGCGATCGTTCCTGCAGCGCGGTGATCGCGCATAAAAACAATGAACCGTCGCCGCTAAGATACTTAAAAATTATAAAACATTATCTGTTGCTTGTTCCTCAAAGTAAGTATTATTCGATTCGTTTTGCTCACAAAATCTTTTATAAACGAGCCTATCAACTATTACCGCGCATTTCACGCTCATGTATTGCAAATTTATTAACAAAAAAGAGAAGAAAGAACAATGTCATCAATTGAGAGCGTTTCGAAATGGAGATATTGCTTCGAAAATTTTTTCTGATATATATTATATTAGTTAATATACTTGATGATATGTTACGATACATACAAAATCATAGCTGACACAATCAATTTTCTGTAAAATAAAGATTATAAGAAATAAAGAAGCGTACGTGTCTTGCGCGGATTCATTAGCTGCAAAAACGAAAAGAAAGAACGACAATTCGATCGAGAGCGCCTTAAAAATATAACAGTTAAATCGCACCCATGGCCACTCTCAGGCTCTTCTCTCTGCTTTCTTTCTATAGGGCCAGTAGTCACCATCTCCGATTAACGTGATCCTCGACGATTAAACTCACTCTTCGGAGATGGTGAAACTGGCCCTTATTCGGGCTTTATCATCAAAGCACTGTCGGCATGGTAAAAGCCTGCCTTATCGTGTCTGGCTGGCTGGTCTGACCTCTGACGGTGGGTCTCCAATCTGTGTGAGTCAACTCGCACTATGGACTGTAACTCGCATTTGCTCGCATTACTCGCACGGACTCGCACGACGCACGTCGCACGTTGTGATTTGTGATGGCTGCACCGGTGAAAAAGCGTGAAATCCGGCAAAAGTTGCCCGACGGCGACGAGAATGACGTCTCGTCCAGCAGCGAGGACGAGAAGTATGAGTTCCCGAACGAGCAGGTGAGGAATGGCTGATTTATATCATGATATGTTACTACAATCGAGCGGTTAACCTCACTCGGCGAGCACGCGGTCGGGCTCTCCTGCCGTACGTTCATTTATTTAGTTGCTCGGTCATTCATTTGGTTTCAATTCATCCAAACGCGAGATTGACGCGATACCTCGCGACGTATACGCAAAGAAAATCGTTGTCGAGGTAATCTTGTGTAGATGAAAGCTCTGTTCGATTGTTATTCTGGCACAAATAGTTGATAGAGGATGAAACAATTGACTACGTTTACACCTAGCGACTTATAATCCGGTTTAATAACTACTGTATGCTATCCGATCCAAAACTTTTCTTTCTTTTTTTTTATTATAATGATTATTTAAATAGGAGCTTCTTTTGATACTTATACTTTACACTACAATTTCTAGCCCTACGCGGACACCCGTGTTTTTGCAGCACTCACCCGGACATCCTGGGACTTTTTTCAAGTCCAAAGGGTTTCTGAAAGAGTTTCTGTGTTACAAAAAAATCTACAAAAATTCATGTATCATCTTTAAGGTTTCAAAAAGTGATTTCTATACTTACATAGGCCGAAACTGTTGCAATTTTTTTTTAAGTGTTGAAATAAAATAAAGTGTTGAATTGAGATTCAAGGGTTAGTATAGGTATATATATCAAAAGAGATTAATTCAAATATTTAGAGTATGAAAGAGGCTTACATTTATGTGATCATTACGATAAAAAAAAAAAGAGAAATTTTGGATCAGATAGTATACGATAGTTATAAAACCGGATTATAAGCCGCTGTGTAAACGTAGTCAATTGTCAATGTGATGATCTTTATAATATTGAGCGCATGGATCCTCTGGGTCTCGGGAACTGAGAAAAATACATTTTGACAGAGATGAAAAAGCTACTTGCTTTAAATTAATTCCGCATTTATTTTCTTGCAAATATATATCTGTTTTCTCACACGAATTATTTTTATTATCAGATCTTTATTGAATTAGTATTGTTATAGATAGTTATATAAAAAAATAAATATTAATAACTAATAACTTCCTGTATCTGGTTGATATTTATAAGTAGAAATTGAAATAGATATACTTCTAGTAAGTTCAGATTTTGATGTGGTTATACATAGGTACATACAGATAATAGCCTGTATATTTATTAATAATAACAGAAATATAATGTCATGCAAAAGGCATATTTTTCATCTTATTAGCTTCCAAAATCGAACTCAACTGAATTTCATCACTTTGAAATCATTATTTACAAATGTATCATATACGTTCCGAAAAGTATACCGGTAATTGTTGAAAAAGTCAATGGAGTAATCTGTTTCTGAGAATATTTAATAATTTGTATATTTATCTATTATTACTATTATCATTTTAATATTATCACAAAAATTGAGATATGGGTGTATACATATACTCGGTTCTTGCATTTAATGATTTTTTTTTAAGTACCTATATGCATATATGTGTTACACGATATTATGCAAGAGATGCAACAGCAGCTTGGAATTATCTTTCGTATTTTTAAAGCAAATTATTAATATTATAGTCGAAATTCCACGTAGGAACAGCAAGTTGTTTTTCGGTCTTTGCAACATAAAAAAGTTTATAAAGAAAATAACAAAATGCGCAGCGCATTTTATCACTATATTCTCACCAAAGCGGAAAGTTGCGGTTTTTCAGGCGCGGCAATCTTTCGGTATTCTCGTCTGATTCAAATATCGTTACGAATATTAAATATAGTTACGTTACAATTATGTTACTAACGTATCAGTGCGTCGTCAAACTGACCTATAAACAGCAATTAATTTTTTAGGAGCTTAATTACAAATTTTAATTAATATTATATTTACACTTTATAAAACAAGGCACGTGGTACAGTGATAAATATGAATTTTAGGGAATAGAATTGCAAGTAGAGTTTGAAGGTCGCAATCCACAAGATCCAGACTATCATGGAATTAAAACGTTGCTGCAACAACTTTTCCTCAAAGCACACATTGATTTAGGCGGACTCACGGATTTAATAATATCCCAAAATTACGTGGGCTCTGTCATTAAACAGTCAGACGAGACAGATGAATCCGAAGATGACGAAAATGACTTCAACGACGTGTTTGGTATTACAACTGTTATTAATGTCTCCGATAAGCAGGTAAGTTGATTCTTCTTATCATTATTATTATCAAACCGAAAAACTTAGTGTCGATCTCTATTAATTCTATTTAACATAAAAAAATGAATTTTTTTCAGAATGTTGTATGTATACAACAGCTTAGAGATCTATTGAAGCAGTTGGCAAATGAACATGCAACTGACGCAGTTAATACTATGGTAAAAAATGTATTGGAAAATGACTCGGCGCAATTAGGTTTGCTCATTAATGAGAGATTTGTCAACATTCCAGCCAAGATTTCAGTGCCACTTCTTGAAAACCTAATTTCCGAACTGAAACGTGCCACTAGCAAAAATATGCCATTTAATTTTTCGTATTATATACTTATATGTAAATTATATAAGACAGAAGATAAAAAAGCCGGAAAAAAGACGAAAAACAAGAATAAAAACGCTAGCAGTGAGCCGGTATCGATATTGTGGAGTAATGCAGAAGAAGAGATCTTTGCGGAAGAGGCAATTGTTAGTTTCGAGTTTTCTGTCGAAGAAGAAGCGGACAGTGGTTTATCCGGAACGTGGACCGAAACGGACGATGAGATGATACCCTACAGACGAGTTATACTTTTTGAAGCATCTAAACTGCAAACCATATTTGATAAAATACAGAATCAGTTTTCTTAATTAGTTTCATAAATGGTGTTAATATTTTCTTAAGCGAATAATACGGCTGAATACCGTATGAAACTTCCTATTTATGAACAGAAAATGTGCTTCTCAAAGATAGTTTTTATATATCTGTGTACAACGTAACGGTACGTTATATTAAGCTTTTTATAGTATACATTTTATACACAATGCTTATACTATACACTAATTTAAGAATACACTATTTCTAAAAATTTCACCCATGCTTCTCTTTCGTTCTTTTGTTTTTATTTCTCTTATCATTTAAATTACAAAATACTTGCAAAATGGCCGTCGATCTTGTATTAGACCTCGTCTGGCTTTTCATATATAATAATACAAAAATTACTTTTATAATCGAATAAATATAGATTTTGCATAAATTTAGGTTGAGCAAGACAGATCTATAAGACAAAATCTACACATAAAATAACATATATATTGTACTGTAAAATAATAGAGATAATATATGATTTATTTGATAGAGACTTGTCGGGCTTTTTTGTTGGAATTACAAATTGTATCCGTTCAAACAATTCTGATTACTATGACGCTGTATCTGTAAACTTAAACGATTGCCTTATTGGCTTAGCTCTTCGTCTCATAGTACCAAGAATATTTAACATTTCCGAAACTGCTGGCGGCTTATTCTCTGCTTCTTGTCGTCTTTTCCGCTCTTCTTCTCTTTGTTTCTGAAATCAACGTCTTGCTCAAATATGCACATTGTAATCGATGAAAAGAAATACTGCATTTTGTTCAAAAACACAAATGTTCAAAAGATGTACGGATTTAAAGAATGTTTGAGAAATTAATGGTTTTAAACATTTGTGTGACACATTCTAAATATTTATATAGTCGGACTTACATCCGTTTGCTTCAGCGTGAAACGTCCACCTTTAATTTGATTAATAATATCGTCGATAGCTGAAAATTAGGTACATATTATGATATTGTGCAATGTATAACTTTCATACGTTTACAATAAAACAAAAATAATTCATAACTCATAAAATATAACAATAGATTGTATAATTACCGGGTTGTTGTGCGACCGCAGATGTTTTTTTCGGCGTAATGCCAAGCATGTTTTCCATGTCGCTTACAGCCGAGGTCAATTTTTCTCTGGTCAGCAATTTTATCGATGACTGACCAACCGTCGACATCGGTGGTGGTGGAGGAGGTGGCGGTAACGGTGGCGGTGGCGGTTTTGAAACTTTCTCCTCTAACTCGCTGATTTTCTGTTTTAAGCAGTGCACAACGTTCTCCAACTCTTCCACCGATTTCTCAGCCCTTTCGGCTCTCTGAACAACTACTTCTAGTTCAGACTCCGCGAGCTTCAACTTCTCCTCGACAATCTCAAATTCTACATTCGATTCTTTCTCCTCTAATTTCTCCTGTAACATCTGCACTTGAGAAGCATGATTTTGCTGTTCTTCCTCCAGTAGTCTCTTTAGGGATTCCACCTCTTGCAAAACGGTTAACAATCTCCCATTCGGATCGTCACCGACCTCGGCCATAAGAAGAGCGCTTTGGTGCGCTAAGACATTTCGTTCTTTCTGAACCTAAACGAGCAACCGGCTAATTAATACGTTATAAGAAAGTACAATCTTTAATGCATTTGCATTTCTAGTTCTTTTTTGATTTTTTTTTATCGCATTTGCCGTTAAAAAAGGACAAGTTAGAGTTTTATTTTAAGACAATAATCGAAATAATATTATAAATAATTTTTAAATAAAATAATGAAATCGTATTTAACGTAATTAAACTGAAGACATAATGACGCACCCTTTCGGCTTCCATCTTCAAAACTTTTGCACTTTCCCTCTCGCGATCGCATTGCGTCTTTAGAGTCTGCACCTCTTCGGCCACCATTTTCGTAACTCTTTCCATGTTTTCCTTGTGCACTTTCATCTCGTTAATTTTTTCCTCGCCTGCGATAGAGACAAATCAGTCGGTTTACCGCGTTTTATCTATACTGCGAGATTATGGGAGATTTTGTTTTACCTTTTTGTCGGAGGGTCCTTTCCTCCTCCAGCTGCGTGGTCAGCTGCGTCACCTGCTCCTGCGCCTCGAATTCCTGAAGCCGCGCGGAATGAAGTTCCGTTTGTAGTCGCGCTATTTCGCCGCTCAGCTCTGAAATCGGATGTTTCATTTAAGACCGGTTGCCCCATTGTTATTCTGCTAGCTTTAACTCCGATTGTTAGCGCAACCGCATTTTTTAAATCGCGAATCTCGAGGAAATAGGTACATAACAACCGCTCAAATCTAACAAAATCGGCCGCACTGACCTTTCACCGTTTGCCTCAACTGATCCAAATCGTCAAAGTTCGAGTCCACTTCGTCAGACACGTCGAAATGCAGTGACTCATCCGGATTATTATGGAGAAACTTCTGCGCCATGATTTGAGACCTTCGCTTCAGCTCACGGTTTTGTCGATACCACTGGTATAATAAAATTATACATCATTTTAGAACGACCAGATATCACTTAATCGGTATATTTTTGATGTACACACATAGGTACTTTTATTACAGATTATTACAGATAACACACAGATTAAATTATAAACAGCTGTTACCTGAGAGGCTTGTTGCATAGCTTTGTGCATCGCGTTCGTTTCCACGTCATACTGACGTTTTAATTGTTCGTATTCCTTACACACCGCTTCGGAAACTGCGGGAAAAGAATAAGAATTTGATAACTTTATTTAGAGAAGATTCGTCTACACGTTATAAGATAAAGCTTCAAATTAGGTACGCACCTGTTCGTAATTTAAGTAGCTTTTGCTCCTTTTCTTGAACTTGCGACTGCAGCAAGCCATTTTCTTTCTGTAATTGCTGGTATTTTTTCTCCAAATCTGCGTTCTCCTTATTCGCTGCAAAAGATGTTTGCTTATACAACACAGAACGCAATTTTCTATCCGTAAATTATTTTTTTTTATTCCTCTTTCTAGTTATTATAGTTATAGAACGGCACACGGATGTGCGTGGGTAAAATGAGTCAGTTATCAAACACCGCGACAATCAGATTAAGGTCACATAATCCGTAGAATTATTGAGAAACGATTGATGATGTCATCATTCGTTTCTAAAGAGTTCGCGTTGTGGAACAAAATATAATTCCAGCGATGATGGAACATTCATCAAACGTGATATATAAGTAATAGCCTTTTATTCAGAAAACAATTTAAGAAGCAAAAAATTGCACTCTGTACATATACACTCGTCGAAAGTTGCGTTACTCTAACGTGTTGCAAAGTTCTGATTGGCGTATTGTTCTCCCATCGCTTTATCTTTTCTTGTTAATACCATAATTCAAATATTATTTTTAAATATCCTTGATAAAACTCTGACTCATTATATTACGCACGAATCGCTTATTGATTAAGTGCGTTTGCTGCTTAATTATGAATCGTATTCGAAGATTTTTAGAACGTCTCGTTTGCGGCCATGCAGTTTACTTTTCGGTGCCTGCCCTTTTCGCGTAAACTCGAATTACTCGAACCTCGCTAATCGTTCAAGAATATAGATTCCACGAGTAACTCGCGCCAATAATATTTTGTCTCCGTCGATTTATAATCCTATCGCGTATAAACAGCGTGACTAATGGAACGTCATTGTCTTCATTTTACATGCAGAAATGAATCACAACATGATAATCGAGTCCACGACATTCTCGATTGTCCATGAACTGTGTAGTGTACACCCTTTCCATTATTTATGAACTTTCCGAATCGTTTCGTCGGCTTATCATGCCCGGATGTCGAAGGAACTTTCGAAAATAACGGTCGTGTGTGTTTTCGATGTTCAAGTACAGATATGTGTATGAATCATATAAACAGTCTAATTGTAAGTCACTTCCCTCACTTTAAGAAGTACAAGGACAATTTAAAGTAATCAGATCGGTATAAAATCGCTATAGGTATGTGTCAAATCGTTTGAGAAATCAATTCGCGGATAAAAGGTAAAGGTTGGACTTCAAAGACAGTTAAGATATATCTATCTACTTATCAATGAGTTCAAGATTTGGATCATGGCAACTAGCCATTATCTAATACTTTCACATTGAATCCGCTACCGCGTCCTTTGACGCTTCTAATTAGTATAATTACCAGCTTCGCTCTTCTGCAGCAGGTGTTTCCGCCTCTTCTCCGAATCCTCATATTTGCTCTTCCACTTGCTCTCCAAGAAGCTGTTGCTCCTGTTGAGCCGGACGACGTCGTTCATCTTGCAAATACTGCTCATCGGCGTTGTCTTTTCCTCAGGCTTTCGTATCTCGATACTGGAGGTCGACAGTTGATTGTTATTGCGCGACCTCAGCTGTACGACTGAAGCTTCGAGCTTCTCGAAGGACGCTCTTTGGGCTGCCACATTGCCCGTTCCGCGGCCGAGCTTCTCGAAGGATCCTCTGCGTTTTGGAGGACATCTCTCTTGAGCCTTGATCGCGGCCGATATTCTCGGCACCGGAATGTGAGAGTGAATCACGTTCGGAGGCGTCCTCGGTGGCTCCGTGCTTAGGACAATGTTGAATTCCGTCTTGTTCATGGTGCCTGCGGAAATAAGCACGCTTGTTATCTCGTTTACTATAAGCTTTGTTAGCGCGATAATGACGAAGTTACAGTGAGAAGAGCTACAGTCGTTACAGAGTTGACCGTTTCCTGGCCAAAGTATATCTTTTTTCTAACAATAAGTACAACGTATTATTATTAAACAATTGTATGATAAAGTACAGTGAGGACGTATATAGACAGTACGAAGTAAAAGAATCTTTCGCTATTATTATTGTTATATATTATGGTTATTATTAAAACAACCATTGAAAAGAGAGAATATCGATACATATCGAATACTTCGTTTTGTATAATTTCACAGATAAATACGCAGTTTTATTACGATATTAAATACGAAACGTAATCTTGATTTTGATAAGAACATCGATATATCGTCG
The DNA here is from genome assembly GCA_035220615.1 of Leptothorax acervorum. Taxonomy (NCBI): domain Eukaryota; kingdom Metazoa; phylum Arthropoda; class Insecta; order Hymenoptera; family Formicidae; genus Leptothorax; species Leptothorax acervorum. Next base: position 20,914 of record JASTWQ010000598.1, read on the forward strand.
TTGAGAAATTATGACGTTTGACAAGTGTACGAAATTCCTGAAATACACACGTCTTATATGTGTACATTCTTTATGGACAACATCATCGTTGATTCATTAAATTGCATAATCGACGTCGACAGAAAAATAAGGCGTTGCGTTTAGATTTCTTTTATGACGATCCAAGAAACGAACCTACCCAAATACATATCGGTACCGGTTACTTACGGCAAAAGTAAATAACATTGGACATTTCTAAAAATAAACATATTAATCTCGCTCTCGGGAGTCGGAATAGCTGCTATGTTAAAATATTCTTGTACGCCTAATCCTGATTACTGTACGAACCGTGCAAATTTATTTCTCATTTTCTGTTATCATATTGTTGTGTTTATACCGATAATCAATTCCATATATTAAATAATTCGTAGGGACAGAAAAATATTTCGATGATAATCAATTCAATATTAAATAATTCGTAGGGACAAAATATTAATGTTTTATTAACTATTATTTATAATTCTACAACGTATAAGATTATCGAACTATGGTAAGATCATGTTAAACTGTTAAATTCGTAGTGTCAAGTTATACTCAATTTGAATCGTTTTTAACCATTCGTATAGGTCGCCACTGCTCTTACTAAATATATCGTTAATTTAACTAAACCAATGGATAAAATAATATTGTTTTGTGTTAAAATAATAAATTTTGACACACATGGTAGTTAAAATAACAAAATGTTATTTAACTCAAGGTATTGATTTAAATTTCATCCTTTTTTTAATATTTAACAGTGTACTGAATTCAAATAATTTTAATTGATTGTTGCAATTATTAATTATTGCTATTAGATATCTATGTATATTGTTCTTTTATGATATTACGGCTGTTAGCGGAGAGATATTAGAGTACTCGTGATAAGATCTATCTATCTATCATATGTGTGCGCGTTCATTCACGCCGCGCCGCGAAACGCGAGTTCCCGGAACAGAGGTTTATGCGTTTCTAAAATAGGATTCCTCCCAAAAGTTTACCCGAGAGTTAGGTTTAGACGCGCGCGTGCTGAGCTTCGCGGGAGCAAAGGCAAATAGCTCTCCCGCGGGCCATTTAAAGTTAATTCGTCGGAATGCGCGTCTGTGTCGGGCGCTCGTGCGGTCCGATCGTTAAAACCGACGTCGACCGGAGGGTCGAACGGTTTCGGTCATTCGGTCGCGTTTTCCCTAAGCTATAAAAGTCCGCCAGGTGTTACTGATCGCTTCGATAACGTCGAGCGTAATTGCCATTCCGACTTCCGTCAACGTCAACGTCCCCGCGCGAAGCCCGTCCGAGCGCGAAAGTCGAGAGGCTCGCAAAAATTCAGTCAGTCGAAAACCGAAACGGGATACTTCAACGGAATACACAATACTCCTCACTGACATTCGAGATGTCAATTAGCCCTTTCATTTGCATTCGAGTGCGTGCTCCTAAAGCAGAAAAGGCGTCCCAGTGGCGAAATCGATAAACTGGGGCGTATTCTCAAAGCGCGTTCAAAATATAGAAGCACCCTTCACGCAAGCGAAAACACGAAAGTATTTTAGCACTTAATAAAATACTCAAGTAAAAGATATTTGTTAAAGGCTGCGCAGAACAAGTTAACGCGACCACAGAATTTGTCTATTAGAATTCAATATTCAATATTGGAATTCAGATATTTTAAGAAGCGTTTTTAGTTAGATATTTCACTTCTGAAAGGCAGGTATTTAGACAAACAATCGATTATTATATAAATATATATATATTCTATTTGAAGCAGGAAGGAATTAATTTAGAACAGAACGATTGTGTATACTCCATGTTTATCGAACGGCTGACACTTACGATCGTCCTTTTTTGCCTCGCCTTCGCTACAGTACAACTAGTGTCATCGATCGTTGCACCGTGTTAAATTTACGTATATACATTTCTTTACACATGCACGACATAAATACCGGTGTGCATATTCGATGTCATGCATTAGCAAGTGGCGAGCCAAGTGTCCGATAAAATCCGATTGATAGGGCACGGACTAAGTTTACGCGTTCTGAATTGTACCACGAAAATGTAGAAGATAATGCTTCCAAGTATCTAAAGCATACCTCTACATGTGAATTACTCATAACTGACGGAACGACCAGTCGAGAATCCTAGAAACATGCGTCGCGTTTAAAGGGAATTGGCAGAAAGTAACGGTGATGATTCGTCGTTCCGTTATTGTTAATTTATTCGAATATTGTCAACTAAATAATCGATAATTTTGATGTAAGAATATTTTTCGTCTCATAACATTACATCCGTTTCGTTTAATCTCTTTTGTCGACTAATGTCCATTTCCACACCAATGTACATAGTTTAACTTTAATGTCGGTTTACTTATCCTTTTCTAGTTCTAAGAATTAGAAAAAGATGAAAAGTAAGTTAAACCGAGATTAAAATTAATTTACATTGATAGAAATGGACATAAGTCACCCAATTCTTTTTCTTCTTACAGAAAGATATTGATTTACTTATCTGCGAAATCAAAAGCACCTGTCTCTTTGTTATAATAAAACGTTTCGAGAGGGTATTTTTACAGTAACGAGATTTCGCAAGCCCGCATGCGACGCACGATCTAAATTCGATTAAACGCGAAGTGTGCGTTTCTTTCGTACCAATCGCGGCCCATTGCAACGACCCTCAACTCGCTCGCGGAGTAATTTAGAACAAAGACCGCAGTGACTTTTAATTGTCAATCACAACGTCGTGTATGTACATGCCGCGTAACGGACTTTAGAATCGCACGTCAGATAGTGTGTTTGGTAAGCACCGTGGTCCTTTCACTTTACCTCTTTTGCATCAAAGGACGACGGCCCGTCTCGTTATACGCGACGCTTAGATTTCATCCGAAGAATCGCGGATGCACTGTTAAATATTTAAAAAAGGATGAAATTTAAACCAATACCTTGAGTTAAATAACATTTTGTTATTTTTAACCACCACGTATGTTAAAATTTAATATTTTAACACAAAACAGTGTTATTTTAACTCCATTGATTTAGCTAAATTAACATTGTTTTGGTTAAATTAACGACATATTGAATAGGAGCAGTGGCATAGGAATGGTTAAAAATTACTCAAATTGAATATAATTTAACACTACGAATTTAACAATATGCGAACAGATTGCAGCATGTGCAAACCATGCCGTTGGGGACGAATAATCGGATATACTTAATCTGCACTTTCCGAAATCGCGCGGATCCTCCGAGTTGATTCGCGAAAATGATCAACGCGGAGACCGAGATAATTTTTTTTTTCCCACACGAACGACAGACGGTTGCACTCACGTTCGTTGCACCACCACGTGAGGTCGAAAGTATCAGGTTCCTTTTCTTTTCTCTCTTTCCTTTCCACAAGGTTCAGTACGTCGAGTCCCGCGCCGTCGGACTCGGGTCGCGACCGAGAAACTCTCGCACCGTGCGTTCTCCCCGGCGCGCGTCCACGAGCGTACTGAGTACTGACTCCGAGGCCCGCGCGGGCGCGCGTGCTTCGTTGTAACGTTACATTATCTCGTGGCACCCGCGGACTATACGCGGACTATACGCGAAAGAAAGAATGCGGGAGAACGTCGTTTCTTTAAAGCCCGTGTCAGACTACGTATTGCGGACGCGTATCGGATCAGATCGGATTGAGATTGCGGATCGCGGATGGGAATTCAGCCAATCACAGACGAGCTGCTCGTCTGTGATTGGCTGAATTCCGATCCGCGATCCACAATCTCAGTCCGATCCGCGTCCGCAATATATACGTAGTGTGACACGGGCTTAAGGAAAACCATCCGGGCGTGTGCACACGCACACGTACGCACTTTCTGTAGAGCGTGCCACGCGGTAGCCTTCGACGCGTGACGCCGCTCGATGCCTGAGGTGCGTTTTATCGCGATTCGGATAGCGTGATCAGCACTAAGGATGTCGAACCTCGTTGGAAGAAGTTACGTCGCCTTGCAGGGAGGTGGGGAGGGGAGGAGGAAGGACGATAAACGTCGACGATGAAATATTTGCTCGTAAGAAACATGTAATATATGTAATATGTGCGAAATATAATTCCACAGATATATCTAGTATTTTTTAAATAATTTTTCATATCTCGCTTTTTAAGAATTTAGACACCTTCATCTTGTACTTTCCAAGGATAAAAAAATCAATAGAACGCAGGATGTCTATATCGTTTTGAAGAAACATGTCTGAATAACAGAGTATTCTTCAGTAATAAAAATTTTTATAGACATTTTTATGGTTGATGTCAATTAAATTATTAATAAAAAAGAATTTTTATCCGTTCCTTTCTTATTTTAATGTAAGCAAAAACTCAAAAAATTGAATAAAATTGAGCTGCTTTCAACGCATGTTTGATGCTGCGTCTGAGAGGAATTTATGCAGTTATTCAACAGCTGAGTACACAAAAGGCGATCTGTATAGAGTTACGAATAATGAGTAAAAACTCAGATATTTATCGTCAGAACCGCCTGCATTTTATAGATTAATAAATCGAGGTTTAAGATATCAGAGCGTTTTTGCCAAAACTATTGTAGAATAGAATTAATTCAAAAAATTAATAAGATGTTCGCATAAAATCGATGCAAGGAAGAATTTACATTGATTAAAATGAGGGAATTGAAGCGTAATCTTACTAACTTGTAATATGATAAAATTAATTTTTATAAAACCACTTTAAAATAATCTGTTAATATTAAAACATTAACTTTACATATTAAGTAAAAAGTGACAATCTTTTATTAACTTCATCAGAGCAAAAATCGGTGCCATTCCATTTAATCGTTCCACTAAGAATATCTCAATCACTTCTCTTGTAGTAAATTGTTGATTTGAATTATAATCGAAATTCAGGACGACAAATTGAATTTGTAAGTTAAATAAATTATATGCTATAATATTTAATTGATACAGAACGTGAACAATTACCGCGAATATTCTGGAAACATTCTCCAGGTATGATTTGCTTCTTTTGCAAAAAGTTTCTTAAACTCTACAAGAGTTTTTATCTTGGCAACATATGAATGACTTAATTGCGATTATAAGTCTTTACACGTGGTCTTCGCTTTGGTGTGCGTTTCTCATACACGACACGCGCTTGTGTGCGACGCGAGAGCCACCCTCCCCCCATGCTTCTTACCCTCACTTCGGCGGAAGTTGAGCCCTGAATGGCGAAACCAATCAGAGAAGAGAACACTATCCGCTCCACTCTTCTTATAGTTTCTCTAGCCGGCTCCAGACGATTATTTCGCAAAACATTCGTAAAATACTAAAATATAATATAAATGCGTCAAATATTTGTAAATTATTATTAATTATTATATTAATTATAACATTATTATTAATTTATTAATTTATTTAAAAAATAATTTACAAATATTTGACGCATTTATATTTGACGAATACTTAGCGAGTGAACATCGTCTGGAGCCGGTTTAAAGCAATAAATTTACGAAATTTTAAGAATTTACTTTCCTCTGTTAAAAATGCAATCCAACGCTGTTATTTCATAACTGTTGCTCATAATAAAATACAACTTACGTCATATGTCTCAAAGATGGTTTTGCACTTAACACTTGCTTGATTCTGCAATGTTAGAAAACAACCGAAATATAAGCAATGTGTCAACTTACCCCTGTAGCCAACTTGCTCCGGTCTCCTCTAATTACTACATAAAATAAAAATATAACTAAATATCAAAATTGGACGTTTTTGTTAACATTGCCGAAATAAATTTATTTAAGAAGCTGATTTCTTTTAATTTTTTTCTGAATATTATTTATTAACCGGATAGATTATTGATTAATTCCAAAAAAAACATTTTATTATCATAGTTTTTTTATTAAATAAATTTTATGCTTACTACAAGCTAAAACATTGTTTACAGAGAAATATTTAGAAAAGAATAATAACATTAATTTAAACTACGTTATACATATATTTGTAAATGGAAAAATACAAATGTCAATATTTTTAATATTAAAAGTAATAAACGTAAAAGAATTTTTAATAATAATGGCAGTTAAAAATATCTGACATTATTTAATATCAATATAACAATAATGTAACACACTATATGTTATTAATATTTAAAAAATAATAATAAATTTATACTATAAAAAAAATAATGAAAACAAAGAAAGACGGATATATAACACCAATTCGAAAAATAAAGATATATAGTTCACAGAATAAGAGACAATTAATATATTAATTATTTCGAAACTGTTCCACACGCAATATGTGTGATTTTTAAATACAAAACAATTTTTCAAAAATATTAAAACAATGCCAAATTATATTTATCGATGAAAGAAATCTGTCCTTTAATAGTACGACTTCATAAATATTTATATATAATCATGTATTAAAATAATAATAATACAGAAACTAAAATGTTTAAAGTTAATATAAGTCTTTACACGCAAGCTATATCTGTTGATACGAAAAAGCTTATGCATACAAAATAACAAATTTTAATAAAAAATATATTGTATGTTTATGTATAAATTTAATAATACATATAATTATTATATATTGCGACGCTATTCACGTCCCCGGGCGACCGGGTAGAAACAAACCCGGATGCAGGTTCGTAAAATAGATGTTTACCGTCAATATTTCATTGACTCTTTCGACAGGCCTGCTGAATGTTTACTGCCACCTTGTCATGTAGTCTGCTGACTGATGTATGTTTCTTATCTTTCAGCAAACAGGATTTATTACCTATAGGTAATTTATAAGTAAGTATAAAAAGAAATTGTAATTTTGCATAAAACATATTATAATACCATGTGGCGGTCTTCCGACCACACACACAATTTTCCGAGCAATCGGAGTAACGGCCCCGGCCGTACACATACCACCGGGCCAGCGGAACGGCCCCGGCGGTACGCGCGCCGCGCGCGCGCTCACCGATCACGCGCCACGCGCGTGGGCCCGACGTGCGGCCCGCGAATCTGAACGAGAGTGCCGCCAACAGATGGCATATTTACTCGTATTCAAGATTCAACCACGAAGGATATATAAGGCCGTGCGGCGAGGGCCTAGACAGCTTTCGACTGCTATCCAAGCTCATTGCCGGATAGGAGAAGAAGGGGTTTTGCATTTGTAACCTTGCCGTCGTCTTGCCGCCGAAGAAGCTTCGACCACCACCGAGACGAGCTGCGTCACGCCTATTGCCGCCACCGAGATCTTCGCAGCGGCCCCTGGACCATCGACCAGGCACACCGTGGGAGGTCACATCGTCGCAGGAGCTACAGGCAGACGAGCCTCCACCGCTCGTGTCACAAGGCACGCAGACAGAGGAGCCTGAGCAGTCCTTCACACCACCTGGGACACCTCCTGCCTGGCGGAAGTCCGGCCTCTGGCGGCGTACACAGACGCTTCCCGCCGTCATCTGGCGCGAGCGCATAGCGCAGTAGCGCGAAGAACAATCGGCCCTTTTCAGGGCCACCGCACAAGAAGAGCCCAAACGGCCCTTTTCAGGGCCACCTTCAGCACACTAACACTACAACAACTGTACATAGATAAAATAGAATAAATCATCTATTTATTATATACAGTGCCTCAAGCTCACTCGACGCTCCTACACACGCTGCGCGGCGTCTCCTACCCTGCGGAGGGCACGCGACGCCCGAACAAATAGTGGCAAGCGGCCACATACCACATATATGTAACGCCACACAACACGTGCCAATAGTTCCAAAAAGGTTAAATAATATAGAGGAGCCAAGGGACAAAAGTAACAATCATGGGGAGTAACAATCGTTCCTGCACGAATGTGTTGCTGCTATATATCATCTTTTGAATCGCTCTTTCTACCCCAATAGCACTCGAAACTCATTTCCAGTGATGAAAGGTTGTGCGTTTATTGCGTCGACGTCATAAAAATACAGCCAAAGTAAGTATTTTGTGTTTTTTTGAGTTTCTGAATATTCTATTGGAAATCTGGTTTATTTCATTATTTATTTTCTCACTGTAAATTAATCACTATTTCTTTGAGTATAGTTTGGTACATGAAAACAATATTTGAAAGTTAGTTTTTTTTTAAATAAAAATCAATGTATGTGTGTTTGACCAATTCTGACAGAAATATAAGTCAGGATGCAAGTAACAGTTTGTTTTGTCCAAAAAGTAATCATTGTCATTGTTGATCGATTTCCATTTTATATATGTATACCTACTTATTTGATAAATTATATAGATATATATAAAAATACTCTTAGGGCCAGTTTTTCAATAGTCGCTTAACTAGCCGAGTATTTAGCCAAGCCCCGGGCAATCGCGGCTCTGCCTGGGTGAAATCGCGCGACCGCGGTACTCGTGGGAACAAAATGAGTGAACCAGTACATAACGAATTTACAGAAGTCCTCCAGGGAGTGGCCACCTTAGGTGACGAACGACCGGAGGAAATTAGACCGGGCGGCTTGGGGGAGGAGCCGGATAAGGCCCAACCACAAGCCGGTAAAAACCGGGTTAAAAAATTTAGTGGGGCGGCGCGTCGCCGCTATAAAAGGCAGAGGCAGTTGGAGGAGAAGGGTGTGGCTGACAAGCCTATCCCAGAACCGAACTCTGCTCCTGCGGCAATACTGGAGACGGGGGAGCGCGTGTCCGCTGGGTCGTGCAAACGACTCAGGTCGGAACAGAGCACACCCAGTCCCGGTAGTGCACAGCCGGGCAAAAGGCCTAAGATCGTCGTCGATCAAAGAACTTTTGCCCAGACAACATCCGGCCTGGTTAGGGTGGCCATGGTTCCCATGGACTATCCTGAACGCAGGTTGGACGACAAAGAGGTGGTCCTGTTGAAGGAAAAGGTGAGAAATCGTATCCTTGGCATTGCGAAGGGTACCAAAGCTCCCACCTTCAAGGGCACCGTTGATAGGGACGGGGCGGTCATTTTTAACTGCACCGATAAGGAGACTGAAGGGTGGCTTCGAAGCCTAACTTCAGAAATAGATTTAAATGGGGTCCGGCTGCGTGTGCTGCGGCTCGATGAGCTTCCTAAGCGACATCGGGTCGTAGTGCATGTAGAGGACCCTAAGATGCCTGTCAAGGAAGCGATAGAGCTACTTGACAGGCAAAATCAAGGACTCCAGGCCGCGGATTGGGTGGTCGCGAGGGGCAGCGAAAGTAGGGATGCCACGAGCACCCACTTCGCTGTTCTTATCGGGGAGGGAGCGTTGAGGGCTCTTAAAGCACTCAATTTTAAGCCCTTCTGCGGACTCGGCCAGGCGACGGTTAAGTTGCCTGTAAGTGACTGCGGAGGGGCAACGAGTAAGAAGGTGGATAAGGCGGGTACTGCTTAGAAATGGCGGACTCGGGTATCCCCTTCATACAAATTAACTTGCATCACAGCAAAAGCGCCTCGGCTGTATTGGCCAAGTGCGCAGCTGTGATGCACACAAAGCACTTATTTCTCATCCAGGAACCGTGGCTTATCAAGGGACGCGTTATGGGCCTGGGTGGTTGTGGTAGGTTGTATAAAGCCGACAATGCGGACCGACCAAGGGCATGCATTGCGGTAAAAGGATTAGACGCTTGTCTACTACCACAGTTCAGTGACGGCGACTTAGTCGCTGTAAAACTGAAACTGAAGATGGCCGATGGGGGGATCAGGGATCTGATAGTGGGGTCAGTTTACATGCCCTACGACTCGGAAGAACCGCCCCCCCAGAGGAACATGATAGAATTAGTGGGCTATGCGAGAGAGAGAGGGCTAGACCTACTCTTGGGCTGCGATGCAAATTCCCACCATCTAGTGTGGGGAAGCACCGACATAAACCCGAGAGGAGAAAGCCTACTCAATTTCGTTATGAACACTGACTTGCAAATCCTGAATAAAGGAACGGAACCAACCTTCCTGGACTCTAGAAGACAGGAAGTGATAGACATTACCTTATGCACAAAGGGCATGGTGGATCTGGTGGCGGGATGGAGGGTCTCAAATGAACCTTCAGGATCCGACCACAGGCAGATCCGTTTTGACCTTGTGCAAGTAGAAAAGGAAGACAAGTGGGGGAGAAACCCCAGGAAAACAAATTGGGAGGGCTTTAGGGCCGACTTGGAAAGTCGGCTTAAAAATGCTCCGACCAGATTTCACACGAAGGAGGACCTGGAATTGGCGTCGGACTTTATGAATGATGCCATCAGGGAATCCTTCGAGATAAATTGTCCACTGGAGCTGAAGAACGCCTCAGCCAAAATTTAATGGTGGAATAAAGAGCTATCTAAGCTCAGGGCTGAGGGGAGAAGGCTCTTTAATAGGGCTAAAAATGTGGACACGCCGGTAGCCTGGGAAAGGTACAGGGACTCCCAGCGTGTCTATAAAAAAGCGATAGTAAGCGCTAAGAAAACAGGGTGGAGGAATTTCTGTGCAAGTATCGAGAGTGCTCCAGAAGCATCCAGACTGTGCAGAATCCTCTGCAAAGAGAGCAACCCACAGTGGAGCTGTCTCAAGCTACCTAGTGGGGAGTTCACTGAATCAACCGGAGAGACTCTGAATCATCTCATGGAGGCCCACTTCCCGGGATTTCAGAAGATCTCTTCGGAAATAGGAAGCCAAGGACAGCCTAAGGCTATATACAAGCCCAGGGCATGGGACTTGGCGGCAAAGGTGGTTTTCCCACAGGCAGTGGAGTGGGCTGTCGGTTCCTTCGAGCCGTATAAGGCTCCGGGACTGGACGGTATACACCCCATACTTCTCCAGGAGGGACTAGGAGTAATGATAGGCCTATTGACTAAAATCTTTAGGGCTAGCATTGCTCTAAGACATGTCCCCCAGAAATGAAGAGCCACCAAGGTGGTTTTTATTCCCAAGCCCGGTAGGAATGGTCATATCAGGGCTAAGGACTACAGACCTATCAGCCTAACATTCTTTCTACTGAAGACCCTGGAAAAACTGGTTGATAGGTTTCTTAAAGATGGACTTTTAAGGGACCAACCCCTAGCTAGTGCCCAGTATGCCTACAGGGAGGGCAGGTCTACTGAGACAGCTCTACACCACCTGACGGGCAAAATAGAGACACAGCTAGAGGCTAAAGGATACGCTATTGGGACTTTTTTGGATATCGAAGGGGCTTTTGATAGCACCTCGACCATAGCTATCAAAGAAGCATTGACCAGACATGGGGTCCCGGAACCGCTGGTGGACTGGACAGAGGACATGTTGGCGGGGAGGAACCTGATGGTCATGCATGACGACACTATTATAAGTGGCAAACCAGGCAAAGGATGCCCACAGGGAGGGGTTTTATCCCCCCTACTTTGGTGCCTTGTCGTTAACGATCTCCTAATGGAGCTGCAAGAGAAGGGTTTTTTGACCTGTGGCTATGCGGATGACATAGCCATAGTGATTACAGGATCCTTTCTAAACATACTAAGGGACCGAATGAACGAGGCCCTGAAAATCGTCCAAAAGTGGTGTAAGGCCAAAGGTCTGACGGTAAATCCGTCAAAGACCAATATAATAATCTTCACCAGGAAATACAAACCGGAACCTATTGAGCCTTTTAAGCTCTGGGGAAAGGAAATTCCTTTTACGGATTCAGTTAAGCACTTGGGCCTGTTTCTAGACCCTAAACTTAACTGGAAATTACACCTTGCAGAAAGCAGGAAAAAATTCTACACGTGCATGTGGATGTGTAGAAGAGCCATGGGCAAGTCTTGGGGCATCAGCGCTGGGGTGGCCTTATGGCTATACAGGGCGGTGCTATTACCGAGACTGCTCTATGCGGCTGTGATCTGGTGGCCCAGGACGAGGAAAGTGGAGGCAAAGAACCTCCTGCAAAGCCTACAGGGTAGTTACCTAAGGGCGGCAGTAGGGGCTATAAAAACCACACCCACAGAGGCGCTGGAGATAGCACTCTGTGTACCTCCCCTGGACCTTGCAGTAGTTAATGCAGCCAGAAACGCAGCATATAGACTAAAGTGTCAGGGAGAATGGAGGAACACGGGCCTAGGGCACACGAAGCTCAGCCTCCTCCAGAAACAACCTTTCACTTTAAAACAAGACAGGACTCTAAGGAGATACCAGTTGGTAAAACATTTTAAAAAATGGATACCAACCAGAAAAGAATGGCTGGACCCGAGGAGAGCCAAGGACCCCAATGTGGACCTGTGGTTCACCGACGGATCAGGCATTGACAACCGCTTTGGAGCGGGAATTTATGGACCGAAGGATGACCATAGGGAGAGTATTCCTATGGGAAGCCATTTTACAGTCTTCACGGCTGAAATATTGGCTATCCTGAGGTGCACAGAACACCTCCTGGAAAATAACACAAAAGGAAGGAGAATAAACATCTGCTCGGACAGCAGAGCAGCCATACTAGCGTTAGCACAGACAACTACCGAATCATTATTGGTTTGGGATTGCATGCTGGCGCTGGAGAAACTGAGTGGACATAATAAGGTCACTCTGGTATGGGTGCCTGGGCATGAAGGAATACCCGGCAACGAAACCGCAGACACACTGGCCAAGAAGGGAGCAAATGAGGCACCATCTGGTCAAGTGGCAGGAATTCCTTTTGCAGTAGGCAAAAAGGACATCAGGTGCTGTCTGGATAGAGAGCACTTGGTCAGGTGGGAGGCAACCAAGACCTGCCGCCAAGCCAAAATCCTGATGAATAACATCAGGCCAAGTAGGGCTAAAGAACTACTGGCGCTGAGTAAACAGAGACTGAGGGCGGCAGTGGGGCTGCTTACAGGCCACTCCACGCTACTCAGAGCACACCTATTCAATCTCGGACTCGAAGAACGGAAGGAGTGCCGTTTATGTGGGGACGAGAAAGAAGACAGCGTGCATATACTGTGTCATTGTCCGGCACTTATATGCAAAAGATATAAAACCTGGGGACGAATGTACCTAAGTCCCCAGGATTTAGAAAGAGCTAGGGTGTCAGATCTGGTAAACCTGGTACTAGGTTCTAGACTGGCTCCAAGCACCTAGCTAATAAAAGAGTGGGGAGATACAATGGATCACAACGATCTAGGTGTCGTCAGGGACTTTAATAGAACACCCACTACTTCGCTACTACTACTACTACTTCCCATTGCGATACTTGAAAAATATTTTTATTAACGAAATACAGGGCATCTCCACCATCACACATAATATAAAGGAGCAAAGGTAACTGCCTGTGATATATCCCACATTCATAACAAGCTAAAAACAAATGTTAAAAAAGATTAATACATTTTTTACTATATTTCTTTATTAATGCTGGAACTTTGAATATACGAGTATGTATACTTACCATAGGCAAGAATTCAAAATGAATTGGTGCCTCGATGTACAGGTGGATTGCTTGTATGACGACCGGATTTAAAAGATATGTGCAATAAGACAGTCTACTAAGAGGAATCCAACCTTTGAATGAAAGTAACTGATTAAGGATGCCTATAACAAAGCAAGCACACAATGATAAAGACGATATTTTTAAACTACAACACAAATGCAAAATATAACATATCACTATTATATTAAGAATATGCCGACTTTTGATAAGATGTATTTGTACGTATATTATGAATAAACATAAATATACCTCCGTGTTTAGTGGAACACGCTATTACAACCCATGCAATACCTAGGCCCCAAAATATTCTGTGCAGTGCTACATAAATAGAAGTAGCTAAAACGGATACGTTATATCGATCGGAAAGCACAACCAATACGGATACGTTGCAAACAATAGTAAGGCACCAACAGAAAATTATAATTTTCTGAAATATATATTAAAATTAATATAATACATGTTTATTTATGCGGTACTATACCCATAAGTAATCAAGCATCCGCTTGCAAAGAAATAATTATCGACTGACATCAATGCCATGTCGAATATATATCCACCAAGTTTTTCAACAAATCTCCACATCCATACTTTATTATCTGTGAACAGAAATCAATTCTTGTTATGCGCAAAGAATAAGAAACAAAAGACTAAAAAATATCCATTCTACAGATATGTTCCAAATTACTTACCGAGAAAATTCAGTGTGTAATATACACTGTGAAACATGATTATAAAAATCTCGGTTAAATACAAAAAAGTAAAAACAACTCTACCGCTAGTAATAGTCGACGAGTGCGGACAAAATCTACTAGGACGCAACTGGTTCGAAGCAGTAGGCATAAGGGTTACTGGAATCAACAGTATCACACGAAAAGAAAAAGTGCTATGCAAAGAATTGGTACTGGAGCAGTTTGCATCATTGACGCTGACCACACTGTCCGGAACCAACGGGCCGCCTATCAACATTCGACTGAAAGAAAATGCTCGGCCTCGCTTCATAAAAGCCAGACGTATACCGTACGGGCTGCAAGAAGCTGCTTCGGATGCGTTGAAATCGATGGTACAACAAGGGATGCTGCGGCCAGTAGACCAGTCCGAATGGGCTACGCCGGTAATCTTCGTGAGAAAAACCAACGGAAAAATCCGCGTGGTGGGAGATTATAAAATAACGGTGAATCCGGAGATCATGAACTCAGAATATCCGTTACCCACGGTCGAAGAGGCGCTATCGACTCTAAACGGAGGAGTAATCTTCTCACAGGTGGATCTCAAAGACGCGTACAAACAGCTACGAGTGGACGAAGAGACATCAAGGATATTGACAATCAGCACGCCGATAGGACTGTTTAATGTGATGCGTCTTCTGGATGGCATCGCTGCAGCGCCTTGTATTTTCCAAAAATACATGGTGACGATAATGTCCGGTATTCAAGGTATCCAAATATACCTCGATAATATAAAAATTCAGGGAAAGAATTCGGACGAACATGACGGGAGATTGATAGAAGTTCTGCGTAGATTGCAGCAGGCAAATCTCCGGATAAACGTTGAAAAATCGATTTTTCGAGTAAAATCGATGGAATTCCTGGGTCACAAAATTTCGGAAGAAGGAATTCAAACTATCGACGATAAAGTAAAAGCAATTAAAGAAATACCGGCACCAAAAAACAAGCGAGATCTTCAGGTTTTCCTGGGTGGTGTAAACTTTTATGCGAGGTTCATAAAAGATCGTGCGCGTATAGCAGAACCCCTTCACCGACTGTTGGATGACAACACAGAATGGAAGTGGACCGACAAGGAACAGAAATCGTTCGATGGATTGAAGAACAAACTCACAGGATCGGAAGTATTAATACATTTCAACGACGCCCTGCCAATAGTATTATCAGCCGACGCATCTCCTCATGGAATCGGAGCCGTACTGGCGCATGAAATGCCGGATAACCGAGAAAGAGCGATCGCGTTTTCGTCCAAATCACTGAGTAAAACACAGCGACACTATGCGCAATTAGACAGAGAAGCATTGGCTCTCGTAGAGGCGGTAAAACATTTTCACCAATACATAGCGGGGCGAAGGTTCAAGCTGATCACCGATCACAAACCGCTGTTGGGAATTTTTGACCACAAGAAAAAAAATCAAGGTATAATATCACCGAAATTAAACAGGTACAAAATTACACTGTCGGCGTATGATTACGAGTTGATTTATCGACCGGCTAAAAATCACGGAAACGCGGACTTACTCTCGCGTTTTCCCCTACAGGAAGAGGCGGCCGAAGACGAAAAAATCGGGGACGTATTAATGCTCGAAGGAATCACGAAAGATCCGATCAAACCAGAAGAAATAGCCGCGGAAACAGGAAAAGATAAGGAACTACGGAGATAAAGAAATGGCTACAAAAACGGTGGCCAAGCAAGATACCTCCGGAACTTAAAGTATTCTGGCAGAAAAGAGACGAACTGTCAATGGGCTTCAACAGAAAAAAATAAAATATTCTGAAAATTTTTAAAAATATTCTTTATACTTATAAAACGCTATAAATCCTTTCTAAAAAAGGCATGTTAAATCGATACTCGTATCTATCGAAATATTGTTGCCTCTTTTCCGCAATGCCGATTGGTTCTTAATTTCATTGTGCTTACTTCGTGAGTGGCTGTCATTGTATATTTCGACAGTTGTGTGTATCAAGGCTAAATAGCGCGCGCAAAGCGCGCGTCTGTGGTGTCTAGTAACATTAAAACATTATTGTTTAAGTTTGTTTTGCAGTAAAATTTATTTAAAGATCGTTATATATATTGTCAACATTGTGAGTCCAGTAATCGCGCGTAATTGGTCGTGACGTCATTATTAGCTATTTCGGCGGATAGTTCGCTAGTTTGCAGTAATCCAATATACACATCGTTTTGATTCCGTAATTCCGTTGTTATTAATATAAAAGAAGAAATGTGTGACAGTGGTTTTGTGAAGGCGCAATCAGATAATCTTCTTAAAGTTTCCACAGGAATGATTGCTGATTATTTTATAAATAATGAGTGTTACAATGTGGCCGAGTCAAGTGGAGCTAAAAAAATCTTTGTAGGTGTGGTAATTGTCGTATTTCCACACTCGCGGAAAAAACAGGACTTATAACGTCTCTTTTTTCCTTCTGACATCTTGTGTATATGACAGATATGGCAAATACAGACAGATGACAGATAGTAATTTTGAGGTTAAACATGACGTAAATCAGCACATATGATGGAACAGATGCGGCGACGGGATTGGTTAACTACCGATAGCTCATAATGACGTCATACGACATTTTTGCGCGAAAAAATTCGATTCAAATATGACAATCTTTAATTCATTATTAAAATTATAAATATGCATGACATAATTTTTTCTATATTTTTATTATAACATACACGTATATGACCTATATTATTATTTTAAACAATAAAAAAGATATACTGTTGAAGCCTGTTATAGACGATTGCATAACCTGGGGAACGAGGGTAGTGGTGCCGCGAACCTTGCAACCAGAGGTACTGAACTATTTACATGCGAATCATCCCGGCATAGTGACCACAAAAGCGTACGCGCGGTCCTACGTCTGGTGGCCAGGGATTAACCGGGACATCGAGCTGAAGATAAAAAATTGCGACAAATGTCAGGAGGTGCAAAATAATCCACCTAGGGCTCCAGTACAAGCATGGGAATCACCGAACGAGCCATGGAAGCGGATCCACGTAGATTTCGCCGGGCAGTTCCAAGGACAAATTTTTTTAATCATTGTGGATGCCTACTCAAAATGGACGGAGGTAAGACTCGTTCCCTCTACGACGTCGGGCAACGTAATCCGGGAATTCCGAAAAATATTCGCTTCTTTCGGAATCCCTCAGATGATCGTATCGGACAACGACACAGCGTTCAGATCGGCGGAAATGGAAAAATTCTACCGAAGAAACGGAATCGAATTCGTCTTCATAGCGCCGTATCATCCATCGTCGAACGGTCAGGCCGAGAGAGCAGTTTAGACAACAAAAAAATCCCTCAAGACTTTACAGGAAGGTGATTGGGAAACAAAAATCAGCAGGTTCCTATTAAAACAACATTCAACGCCAGCAGCAGCTACAGGAGTAACACCAGCGGAACTGATGCTGCAGAGGAAATTACGGACGCCACTAGATGTCATTTTGCCAGAAGAAAAAAATAAATCAAAAGAAGAGAAGAACAAAAAGACTCCTGAAGGTGCCCGAGAATTGAAGGTAAACGACCAAGTTCAAATGAGAACGCACCGACCAAAGGGATCAAAATGGACCAGAGGGACGATAACGGAGAAAACTGAACCGCTGTCCTACATGGTACAAGAAGAAAAAACAGGATCGTTACACAAACGGCATATTGACCACCTGCGTAAAGTACCCAAAGTGACTAAAAACGACAAGTTGCGGAAGAAAGAAAACCACGACGAAGAAGATGATAGCAACAGATCAAGCAAAAGGCACGGTTACAATCTCAGGAAGACGACAGAAAAGTCTACAGTACCCGAAGACTGATCCAGGGGTGAGGAATGTCATGTACCCGACGACGACGGCAGCACCGCGGCGTCGGCCCGCGGGTCGCCGATCGCCAGTCGGCTGCCGGCTCCGAACCGGGCTAAGTCTCGCGCAGGCAACGGATTGTATTCAATAAAGGTCGAAGTGTCTTATCTAAATCCCGGTCGTTCGTTGATATCCTTCACGCAGATAATATCTCCCAAGGATATCGGGAATGATAGATCCCGAGCGGCACAACTAACAAGACGCAGGAACGCGACACGGAAATAATACGCAGCGAACAATAGGTAAAAACACGCGGTATGCGGGCGCGACGTGACTCGCACGCTGGGGCGCGGCGGCGGAGGCGCGAGCGCGAACGCGGGCACGACTCGGGACGGCACTACGCAATCGAAAACGCAAAAAAAGGGTCGAACTCTAACGGAACGCGAGCAGACACGAGTTTACGCCACACTCAACGCGCACTCAAAGTCGGTCGTCAAAACGCCGGACTTCACCCGGTACGCGAGCACACTCAACGCGAACCCGAGAACGTACACCACACACGAATCTAATACGCGGCCACTCCCGTATGCCGTCCGCGCGGACGCGATATCTCGCCCTTCGGCCCCGCCGAAGGTCGCCGCACACGCCCGCGATCACGATCTCCAAGGGGGTCGTTCCGCGACGCGAATCCGCGATGCCCTAATCCCGCACACACATGCTCGCGCGATCGCTAAGGGGGCCCTCCGCGCTCGATGCCGATCGCTACCGCGAAATCACTAATATGCTACGCCGTGCACGGCGAGCTGACACCAAATTCACCAAACACGCGAGTCGGCAACGAAACGCGAACGCGACCCGACGGCTTTCCCGTGGCTGTACAACAAGCAATAATTCGGGCAACCTCACCGGTATTTGACTCGGTCTCCTCGACGTCGCCGCTTCCCCGGGGCACCTGCTCGGACCGGACCGCTGGCCTCACACGCTCAGATCCCGGTCACAGCAATTATCACACGAAGAGTACAGAAAAGACGCGCGTGTTAACTCGTCGAGAGGGTGAACCGAAAGAGAGATCGTCCCTTCGGTCGCTCGATTGCGGATCGACGACGCGCCCCACCCCGGAGGTGCGTACGTCCGTGGCGCGATAGCGCGGGCCAATCGGGATCGATCTCGCAAGTACGCCGCGATACTTCGCGTAACGCTATCTCGCGTGATCCGCCGTGGGGTGCCTCGCGACTCCGCGATACTGGATCGATGGGGCGCTCGATGTAAGCGGGTCGGACGCCCCGGTTCGCTTCACGGCATCTCCGCCGCGGGGATGTCCTTCCCCGTGACTCCCAGGTCGGAGTCGTAACCATCTTAGCGATTACGCCGCTTCACGGGGTAATGCTGTCGTGGCGGGGTCGTTCCGCCCTCCCGCCTCCAGAGCGCCGGGACTGCTCCCGTCTTCACGCCGGGATCACGCGGTCAAAGTCTTCCTCCGCGCTCCCTTGTGCGTGGCTCGCGATAATCCTGCCTTTCCGCACTGCTTAAGTCCGGAGCGTCCTTCGTCCCTCGCACTGCTCCTCTTCCCCGATGCCCGCAAGGTCGCTGCCGATGATGTTCTCGCCGGTGGATTCCGGCGAGGTGCCGCGATTACAGAAAATAATAAAATAAACAAAAAAAATAATTAATACGCTATCAATCACCGACGAGGCCCCCTGGAGATTTCGCGCTGCTCTTCCGGCTCGCCCCCGAGTGCAATTCCGCGCCCCGTGGCGGCGGCGGGGACGCTGCAACGTGCAGCGGAGCTGCCACGTCACAGTATATAAATGTGTTTCTCAAAAAATAGATTACGAGCTACGAAGTGGTACAAGCGTATGTAACGCGCATCAAAGAAGTGAATCCTTCTCTAAACGCTGTCGTTGACAATCGATTTCTCGCCGCAATAATCGAGGCAAAAACCTGCGACCAACAATTGAAAAAGGGCAAATTCGATGTCGAGACTTTAGAAAAAGAAAAGCCGCTCTATGGTGTTCCAATTACCATCAAGGAAAGTTGTGCTGTAAAAGGTATGAATTCCCTGATGTTAATACTTTATTAATTGCATCTTTACATTAAAAAAAGAAACATACATATAAAAATGTAGAAATAGAAAACTCATGCTTAATGTAGGATATTTTGTCTTAACGTGATATTATTATACGCTTTATTTCTCTTCGCATCGGTTTAGATTCTCGAGCGAGGTCGAACGGCCTGTGTATGTTTTTGGCGTATGATCGGTAATGTTATTGTCCGTATGTATGTTCGTCTTGTCGACGGGCGAACGGGCGAGAGCTCGACTCAGCAAACGGTGGACAGTAGTCGTTGGAAGGTCGTAAAAGCGAAAACATCGAATAAGCGAGACGGTTTAAATATTAAGAGAGACGCGGCTTTTGTCCAAGATCCGAGACCCTATTTTGTAACGAATAAATTATTTTTTGTAATTATACCAATCAAACCATCTCATTTAATATAAAATCCTACATCTTTTGGGGGCTCAGCCGGGATCGGATCGGATAAAATTATAGAGTATACCGCGAGATAAGGAAGACGTTCGCGATTGTTCGGGACTGTTGCGCGGGTGACGTATTCGAGAAGGAGGAAAGACGTTGAGAATTGAAGGTGACTCCGTGTAGCGGTCGCGACGGTTGTGACGACGACGAGAATAAAGACGATCACGAAGATTAACAAAGAAGATTAACGACGGAATTTTTAGAATCTGACGACGAAATTGAGGAAGTGCGCGAGATGTCCGACCCGAATGCTTTCACGCTGGCCGATTTAAAAGGAAAGTGCAAAGCGCTTAAATTGCCAATGACGGGAACGAAGGCGGAAGTGATTGCGCGACTTATGGAAGCTGACCCGACAAAGTCGTGGATGACGGAGGAGGATGAGTGTGATGGGAGCGACGACGATGCGCGCACCGTAGTCGGAGCGCCGGGAAATGCACTGCGTGCGCGAGAGATCGAGATCTACAGACGAGAGAAGGAGTTGGCGGAGCGTGAGCTTGAGTTGGCTCGACGTGAGATAGCGATGTTGCGTGAGCAGCAGCAGCGAGTTGCCGTCAATAATGAGGGGGAGGCGGCAGCGGTCAACGTCGAGGGAAGAACGACCCCACGTATGCAGCCGCGGATGAACCTGACGACAATAGGCGATCTGCTGAACGACTTCGACGGCGTGTCCACCGATTTCGACACTTGGGAGAAGCAGCTACGATTTGTGAAGCAGACCTATCAATTGGGAGACGACCACACCAGGATCCTGATCGGCACGAAGCTGAAAAAAAAGGCATTCGAGTGGTTCCATTCGAGACCAGAATATTTAAGTATGCCTCTCGAAGCCATTTTAGAGAGTCTAAAAGCAATGTTCCAACGCCGCGAGAGTAGACTATCGTTGCGCAAAAAATTCGAGAATCGCATCTGGAAGAGGGAGGAAACCTTTCACGAATACCTCCATGAAAAAATAATTATGGGAAATCGTGTGCCAGTCGATGAAGACGAATTGATCGAGCACGTTATAGATGGTATTCCGGATGCAGCATTGCGCGACCAGGCGCGCATACAAGGATTTGCGTCAACGGATGCCCTCTTGAAGGCCTTCGAAAAAATAATGCTGCGGGATCGCGGTATTAGCAGTTCAATTCGACGAAGCGGTGGAGCCGGTGGAACGTCGAGGGACGAGCGGCGCGAGCGGTCCGATGGAGCCGGAGGATCGAGTGGTGGTGGGGGGAACATAGCGAGAGCGATCACGGGAGGTAGGCACTGCTTCAACTGCGGCGCGCGAGGGCATATTAGTGCGAATTGCCCAAGTAAAGATTTGGGAGCTAAGTGCTTCAAATGTGGTAAGCATGGACACATTGCGGCCGTTTGTAGAGCGAGAGGCGAGCCGACGAAAACTGTTGTCGCGTCGATTTCGGAATTTAATAAAAAATGCACAAAGAACGTAGCGATCGCCGATAAAATAATCTCAGCGCTAATTGACACGGGTAGCGATATTTCTATTATGCGGGCTAGCGAGTATACGATGATCGGGGCACCGAAACTGCGGGTATCTAGGACGGAGTTTTGCGGGGTGGGGGGCTGCCGTGCGTCGGCTTTCGGAGAGTTTCAGGCGCGGATTACGATTGACGACCACGAATACTGCGTAATGATCCGAGTTGTTCCCGACGGCGTCATGCAACACGGTTTGCTTCTCGGGACGGACTTTTTGAATACCGTGGATGTTAGCTTTAAGAGAGGCTCGATTGTGATTAGCCCGTCACACCAGGAAACGGTTGATAGCGAAACATGTCCTGAAATATTCGCGATTGACGTAACGGACGAAGATGTAATAGGTGTATCGGGTGTACAGGACATCGAACACAAACGCGCCATAATAAATTTAATTGAAAATTATGAGCCGGATTTGTCGCGCGAAACTGACGTAAAAATGAGTATTATATTGAAAGATGACGAACCTGTATATCAGAAAGCGAGACGTCTGTCACAGTGCGAAAAGGACGTAGTCAACGCGCAGATCGACGAGTGGGAGAAGCGGGGCATAGTTCGGCCATCTACTTCGGATTTTGCAAGTCCGATTGTTCTTGTAAAGAAAAAGGACGGAACGAGTAGACTTTGCGTAGATTACCGGATGCTGAATAGGAAAATAATTAAAGACCGATACCCGCTTCCCCTAATCGAGGATCAGTTAGACAAACTCCAAGACGCGAGAGTTTTTAGTACGCTTGACTTAAAGAATGGTTTTTTTCACGTGCGCGTAGATGACGCGAGTATAAAATATACGTCCTTTGTCGTGCCTGACGGTCAATATGAGTTCCTTAGAGTCCCGTTTGGTTTATGCAATTCTCCGTCGGTTTTTCAACGATTTGTAAATAATGTTTTTAAAGATTTGATTAAACGAAAAATTGTACTAATTTACATGGATGATATAATTGTGTTGTCCAAGGACGAGAGCAGCGGTTTGAAGAATCTCGAGATCGTTTTAAGAATTGCTAGCCAAGCCGGATTAATTATTAATTGGAAAAAATGTAGTTTTTTACGACGAAGGGTCGAATTCCTTGGATACGTAATCGAGGGAGGGACGGTACGTCCGTCCGAGCGAAAGGTCGAGGCCGTTATGCGTTTCCCAGAACCGCGAGATGTGCGACGAGTGCAGGCTTTTTTGGGATTGAGCGGTTACTTTCGTAAATTCATTTCGAAATATAGTTTGATAGCACGACCGTTGTCGAATTTGTTGCGAAATGATGTAAAGTTCCATTTTGGCGTAGCCGAAAAGAACGCGTTCATGCAACTAAAGTCTGCATTGAGCGAGCGACCAGTGTTGGACTTGTATCGGGTGGGCGCGGAAACTGAGTTGCATACGGACGCGTCTATGTACGGATACGGAGCGATTCTTTTGCAGAGGAATAACGAAGATCGATTATTGCATCCCGTATATTACGCGAGCGGAAAAACGACACCAGCCGAGGAAAAATATACGAGCTACGAGCTGGAAGTCCTCGCGATAATTAGAGCGCTCAAGCGATTTCGTGTATACTTGCTAGGTATTGAATTCAAAATTGTAACGGACTGTCGAGCTTTTGCGTTAACGATGTCGAAGAGAGATTTGTGCGTGCGTGTGGCGCGATGGGCATTGTTGCTCGAAGAATTTAAGTACACGATCGAACATAGGCCGGGCAAGAGTATGGTTCACGTTGACGCTCTCAGCAGGAACCCGCTACCATACTGCTTAGTAATAGGCGAATGTGAGGAGGGTCTGTTGGCACGATTAAGAAAGGCACAGAGAGAGGACGACGATTTGAGGAAGATTTTCGACGCGGTCGAGCGAGCTGAATCGAATGATTACTTGATTCGAGGTGGAGTCCTGTACAGAGACACTGATGACGATATTCGCATAGTTGTTCCGACTGCTATGCGGCGACAGGTGGTTAGGAGAGCTCACGAGCAAGGACATTTTGGAGTAGGCAAAACAGAGGCGCTTCTGAAGAGGGACTATTGGATCCCCGGATTACGTGCCGAGGTCGAAAAAGTGACGAAGAACTGTGTCGCTTGTATCTTGGCGGAACGAAAGCAGGGAAAATCGGAGGGTTTTCTCAATCCGATTGAAAAGGGGAGCGTACCACTGGACACATTTCACATTGACTATCTGGGTCCGCTGCCGTCGACCAGGAAGAGTTACGTGCACATTTTCGTGGTAGTAGACGGATTTTCGAAATTCGTGTGGCTGTATGCAACCAGAACAACGAGCGCGAAAGATGCGATCGAACGTCTGAGGAAACAGTCCTGTGTGTTCGGCAATCCGAGAAGGATCGTGTCTGATAGAGGGTCTGCATTCACGTCGGGCGAATTCGAGGAGTACTGCCGATCGGAGGGTATCCATCATCAGTTGATCACTACGGGGGTGCCGCGAGCGAACGGCCAAGTCGAACGAGTAAACCGTACTCTGATACCTTTACTAACAAAGTTGTCGACCTCGAAGCCCTGCGACTGGTATAAATATCTGGACGTTGCGCAAATATATTTGAATTCAACGCTGCACAGGAGTATCGGAATGACGCCCTTCCGAGTGATGCTGGGCGTGGACCCACGTGTTCGCGACAATCCGGATGTCAGGGAATTATTGGAGAGTGAGCTAATTGCCTCTTTTAACGACGACCGAGATGAGCTACGAGAACAAGCCCAGAAAAACATAGAAAAAATACAAAGAGAGAACAAGGCAAACTACGACCGAAAAAGAAAGAAACCTTTTGTTTACCGTGAGGGAGACCTTGTGGCGGTCCGACGTACACAACAGGGCCCTGGTCTCAAATTTGCACATAAATATTTCGGGCCTTACGAGATTATCAAAGTCCTACGCAATCACCGCTACGTCATACGAAAGATAGGCGAACACGAGGGACCCCTTCAGACATCATCAGCGGTAGATTACATGAAGCCATGGATTAATGACGACGACGATACTGAGGATGCGTCAGAGGATGAAAATTAAGAAGGAAAAGGAAGGCGAGCGGTCGGGGCAACCACTCGATCAGGATGGCCGAGTGTAGGATATTTTGTCTTAACGTGATATTATTATACGCTTTATTTCTCTTCGCATCGGTTTAGATTCTCGAGCGAGGTCGAACGGCCTGTGTATGTTTTTGGCGTATGATCGGTAATGTTATTGTCCGTATGTATGTTCGTCTTGTCGACGGGCGAACGGGCGAGAGCTCGACTCAGCAAACGGTGGACAGTAGTCGTTGGAAGGTCGTAAAAGCGAAAACATCGAATAAACGAGACGGTTTAAATATTAAGAGAGACGCGGCTTTTGTCCAAGATCCGAGACCCTATTTTGTAACGAATAAATTATTTTTTGTAATTATACCAATCAAACCATCTCATTTAATATAAAATCCTACATTAATAATAATAATGAAACTGGGGGTGGTCCTCCAACGAAGACCTACTGGCGGCACGCAGACTGAGTCCATTGTGCCTCCCCGCTGCAATAACGGCCTCCCAGTTAGGGAAGACCTGTTTCCCTGTAAAAGCGAAGCAGGTCCTCCACCGGTAGCTGTCTTATCTACTCGGGATCCAGAAAGGATGAGCCGAGCGTACGGAGTCTTTGCCTGGCGTATGCCGGACATTGACCAAGAATATGGAGACTTGTTTCCGCCTCTTCCCCACAAAGTCTACAGTCGGGTGTATTACTACAGCCCAACTTGTACATGTGGTAGTTCAGGACGCCATGACCTGTCAGCAGCTGCACTGCCAGCCTGGCGTCCCTCCTGCTCAGTGATCTAATGCTTCCTGCCAGTCCCTCCCTGGGAGAATCTCCCAAGAGAGCCCCGGCCTGTCTACATTTGCCCCTGGTTACCTCTCTCCAGCTACTAAGATGCTGGTTCCGCAGCCAGCCCCGGATCTCCCTCCTGCCTAGGCTGAAGGGGACCCCAACGGCCGGCTCCGGTCCCAGCAGTCTTGTCTCCGATCCTGCTCTAGCGAGCTGATCGGCGATTTCGTTACCTTTGATCCCCGAATGACCGGAAACCCACGTTAAGGTGACACTATTGCTCTTCGCCAGCTCTTCCAGGGTGCAGCTACAGTCCCAGACCAGCCGCGAAGTAAATTTCGGAGCACAGAGGGCCTCAAGCGCCGCCCGGCTATCCGAACAGATTCTGATACGCCCTCCCTTCCGCTTCCTCTCCAGTAAGGTTTGGGCACATCTCATAATGGCTACAGTCTCCGCTTGGAATACCGTAGCAAATTCCCCGAGTGGGACATTTTCCTTAGTACCATCTCGAGGACAGTAGAGTCCCGCGCCAGAGCCAACACCTGTTCTGGAGCCATCCGTAAACCAGACGTCCCCATTCCAGGCATTCAACCCTCTCGGGTCCTTCCACTCTTCGCGCTCAGGGAAGCACACACTGTACTTCCTCTCAAAGACGCGGATTGCCGGCATTCTGTCCTGCCCCATTGTGAAAACAAGGCCAGCCAGAACCGTTCCTGGAAGTCTTGTGTGTCTAGCACCAGCCTTCCATTTCAACTCGCATCTCAGACGGTAGGCCGCGGCCGCCGCCGCAGCCACCACCACCTGGTGCAGTGGCTCAATGCCTAGCAGCACGCCCATCGCTGCCACCGGCGTGGTTTGCATCGCCCCTAGGGCCCCTCTTAAAATCAGAGCCCTGACGTGCTCCAGAGCCATTCTGGCGGTTTTCGTCTGCGTCCTGGGCCACCATACCACCGATGCATACAGAAGCCTGGGCCGGAGGATCGCCGTGTAGATCCAATAGACCATCCTTGGTTTAAGACCCCATATCTGGCCGAAAGTTCGCCTACACGTCCAGAAGTAAGAGCAAATGCTCTTACAGCGATTCTCAAGGTGCTCCTTCCATGCCAGCTTCCTATCTAGGGTAACCCCCAGATATTTCACCGACTCGGTCGGAACAAGTCTTGTTCCCCCCAAAATAGGCCCTTCCACAGGGCCCACTTTGTACTTGCGTGTGAATACCACGAGCCCGGTCTTCAGTGGGTTCACCGATAGACCGGTCCCGCGACACCACTCCTCTACCACCTCTAGAGCTGCCTGTGTTAGCTCCAGAAGCGTCTCCTGGAAGGGTCCTCGCACAAGGATAGCCAAATCATCGGCATATCCCTGCGTAAAGAAGCCCCTATCGTTTAGTGTGCCAAGTAGCCGATCGGCTACCAGACATTACAAGAGCGGAGAAAGAACCCCCCCTCCCCTGTGGGCAGCCTCTCTCCACCCATCCGCTGACTCTCACCGAACCTGATGAGGTCGTTACTCGCCGTCCAAGCATGCCCCTGATCCAATCAACGATCATCTCGGGGACACCCCTCCGAGCGGCCTCTTCACACACTACTTCGTGAGGAGTGTTGTTGAACGCACCCTCCACATCCAAGAAGGTGCCCACCACAAAGCCCCGCTCCTCCAACTGCCCCTCGATAAACGACACGACAGAGTGGAGGGCGGTCTCAGTAGAGTAACCCGCGCGGTACGCATGCTGGTTCCTGTGCAACGGATGCCGCAGAAGAACAACGTCCCGCACGTAGACATCAACCAGCCTTTCTAACGTCTTAAGAAGAAAAGACGTCAGGCTGATTGGTCTAAAATCCTTAGCAGAGGTGTAACCTGTCCTGCCCGCTTTCGGGATAAACACCACCCTTGCCAGTTTCCAAGCGCTGGGCGTGTATCTCAGCGCCAGACAAGCCCTTAAAGTCCGTGTAAAGGGCCCAATGATCTGCTCCAGCCCCTCCTGTAGAAAAGCCGGAAAGATCCTATCCGGTCCCGCCGACTTGAAGGGCTTGAAGGCCATTACAGCCCATCTGACCTTGTCGGGTCTGACGATTTCGGCTGCAAGCGCCCAATCATCTCCCCGCGCTCTCCGCAGAGCCGGAGTCCCCTGCCATGCATAGTCCTCCGACTCCGTCCGGAAGCCCGGGAAGCTTGTCTCCAGTAAGTGTGTCAGACACCGTTCCCCAGTCACCATCATCCCGTCAGCGAGACAGATGGTTTCCAGGGCTGCGTCCGAGTCCCTGGCCAAAACTCTGCACAGTCTAGCGGTCTCGGGCATGCCCTCCACTGACTCGCAGAATCTCTCCCAGCTCTTTCTTTTTGCCTTTACTACAGAGTCTCCGTAATCCTTCTGAGCCCTTCTATGAAGGTCCCAGTCAGACCGGCGGCCCGTGTTCCTGGCCCTGTTCCATGAACGGCGGGCCGCGTCCCTGAGGTCGCGCAGCCTTGGACTCCACCAGGAGGTACTCCTGGTGTTTTTAACTGTCCTTTCCGGACAGTTCCTCTCAAAGCTGCCTACCAGAGCTCTTTGCAGGTGATCTACGCAGAGCTCTATCTCTTGTGCGGTCCCATGTCTTTTGGGAAAGTCCCTGAGACTGACTGATAGGTTCTCTCGGTAAGAGGCCCAATCAGTTCCTTTGGGGTCTCTCACTCTATTCTCTTCAAACCTGGCTTTAGCCAGCCTGAAGGTAATCTGTCTGTGATCTGACAGAGAAGGCTCATTCGTGACCCTCCAGTCAGCCACCTCCCGAACCGTTTGCCTGGAGCAAATGGTGAGGTCAAGCACCTCCCTTCTCACTGTCGTGCAGAAGGTAGGTTCGTTTCCCTTGTTAAGAATTTCTAGGTCCGTGGACGCCAGAAACTCCAACAGTCTCCTACCTCTCTCGTTGGTGTCAGTGCTTCCCCAGATCGTGTGATGCGCATTCGCATCACATCCTAAGATCAGGGGAAGCCGATTCCTCTGGCAGTACTCCACCAGGCGAGTCACCGGTTCGGGCGGCAGTGAACCTCCCTCCTCGTGGGGAAGTAGGCCGAGCATACCACCAGCTTCTTCCTGAGACCAGGCTCCTCGGTGACCTCTATCTCGACCGCTACTGTATCTCTGGAACAGAAATCAGGTATTAGTCGGGCCTCAACGCCCTTGAGCGCTACACACGCTCTGGGTCGTTGCTCTAACGGGGCCTTAAACAGCCTCCCGCATCCCGCCAAACCTCTGACACAACCCCGGACCAGCCAAGGCTCTTGTATCAGTGAGATGGCTGTGTGCATTCCAGCTTGGCGCCTGGCAAGAACAGCCGAGGCTCCTTTACTGTGATGCAAGTTGATTTGGGTGAAGACCACCCCGGTCGGGCCCATTTAAGATCCGACCTTTGGGTTGAGCTCCCCCTTACCCATTACCGCTCCGCCTTGGGACGTCCCTCTCACCTTAAAGGTGACTTGGTCCATCCCAACGTAAGGCTTAAAATCCAGTGCCCTTAGTTTAAGGACACTGGATTCCGGGAGGCCGAGAACCAGGTTCCTACCGTCACCGGTAGCCCCTACGTTCTCGGCAAACACCCGCCAGCCCGCCGTGCAGAGCCCCGGGTTTTGCCGCTCGAGCCGCACGAGGGTCGCAGCCGGGTCCTCAGGAGGTCCCGGGACCCAAACCACGGCCCTGTACTGCTTTTGCAGCACCTCCGGGCCCACCACTTTGAGCCTGGCGCCTTCCCATGGCACGATGACGCCGATCCGGTCTTCCAACCATTTCCGCGCCACCGCGGCCGCGCATCTCACAATCGCCGCGCCCGCCTTTAGATGGGTGCTGCGGAATCTGGGCACAGGACCCTCCTGGACCCCGTCGATCTCCTTGGAGACCGCACCTCTCAGCAGCGCCAACCGCTCCGCCGTCAGCGCCTCCTCGGGGTAGCCCTCCGCCACAATCACCCTCGTCATGGGGTCGGCGACGTCCGCATAGGTCCCAGTTCCCTGAGCCCTTTGCTTCTTCTTCGCCCCTTCCGTCGACGGAGGGGTCTCGTTGGAGCCCATCCGGCGTTTGCTGCCGAAGTGCTCCCGAGACCCCCCACTCGGCGTCTTGGGGGAAGCTGTGGGAGGTTCAGAGGTTGGAGGGAGACCAGCTTGCGCTCTCTCCCTCTTGGCCTTCCTCTTCATCGCGCCACTGCGGTTCCTCTTGGGAGAACCCGCAGTGTTTGCCGTCTCTTCAGATGAGGGGTTAGTGCTTTCCGGGCCCGTTAGAGCCCGTTCCGCCCCCACCACCACATCTGCTCTCCTTCCGGAGTCCTCTAGTGAGACCTCCATCGGGATGGTTTCAGAATCTTTGTTTGTTTGTTCCATCTCCATTCTGTTC
Organism: Leptothorax acervorum; assembly: GCA_035220615.1. Taxonomy (NCBI): domain Eukaryota; kingdom Metazoa; phylum Arthropoda; class Insecta; order Hymenoptera; family Formicidae; genus Leptothorax; species Leptothorax acervorum. The sequence continues at coordinate 50,913 of JASTWQ010000598.1, forward strand.
CCACGAGTAGCTAGGGAAAAGATAGTCCGCCCATGCAGAGCCCTGCATGCATGGGTAAGGCTAGATACTCTGGGGTTTCGCCCGGTTCCCCAGAGGCATCGTTCAAGACACTGCTCCCCCAGTGCCACGCAGCCCTCGCCACGATAGCTTCCAGCTTAGCTTGGGGAGTTGGTCCACGGCGGCGGCCTTCCCCACCCCACGCAGGGTTTTACACCTGGGAGGTCGGTTATAACCGCCACTACCCGGGTGGTCCGCTCCACAGGCACGCGGGGGTTTAGGCCCGGGCCAGGGGCATTCCTCCCGGACGTCCTCCTATCCGCCACCTGGAGACGCGCCCGGTGGGCACTCAACCCGACGGGAAACTCATGCTTAAATTATATTGAATATATTAATTAAGTGCATTAAAGCGATTAGTATTTGTAGGCAATTTTATTTAAGAGGTAAATAAGCGTTTACTGTACGATTGCAGGTTGCAGCTATACAGGTTGCACTTAGCCTCGCAAAGGGGTGAAGGCGGACCACGATGCCGTGGCCGTCGAGATGCTCCGAAATGCCGGCGCGATACCACTGTGCGTCACGAACACGCCGGAGATGTGCGGCGGCTTCGACAGTACTAATCTTTTGTTCGGCCGCACCTGTAATCCTTACGACACTAGAAGTTCCGCCGGTGGATCGTCGGGTGGAGAAGTAATTCAGCTCTAATCATTAAATATTTGAGAAACCATTTAAGGACATTCTCCGGGAAAATCGATTTTCTCTAAATTTTCTTGAAACTTTGAATATACATTAATATAGGTGTGCTTTATGCGTGGTATAAATTTCAATACCCCTTGCGGTATTAAAAATCGAGAAATCGATTCAAAGTTTAAACTTTTAACACGGGATTCCTATTTCGAGCTATTGTGAAAGAGACATTATAATGAATTGTGAAAAAAGTTTTCTCTAAATATTTTTGCAAATTTAGTATACGAGTATGATGCTCCATAAAAATATAAATAATATGCGATAAGGGTCAATACCACTTGCGGTACTCGTTTTCGAAAAATACTTGTGTAAAGTACGCGATTTGATTAATTTTTTTGCTCGGTTCAGAGTGACAAGCATGAATACAAACTTTAAAATGTTATAAATATTTTTTAAAGTTGCAAATAATTGTAAATTATCATTTTATTTTATTTATTTCGCATTTAAAAAAATTTTTTTTAATTAAAAATAACTTTTTGCGCTTTTGCGCATAAGAAACGGAGGGAAACAGCTAAATGGTTCTCATCTTATTTCTCTCAACGATTCGTTCAAGTTGAGCACCACTGGAGCCGGAGAACGTCCTTAACTCTTGAAAAAAAAAAAACATCACTGAGCATACACGAGTAAAACAAACGAAAAAGATCAAAAGGATAACAAAGTGTTATATAAGAAAATAAACATTTTCCTCAAGTTTATAAAAAAACCGACTAGCAATTAAAGTTATTGCGACGTTGTTTGATCGGTTACGAATGCAGATTATTATTATCCGCGAGAAGTGCCTTCCTGATAACTTCAGTTAACATGGAAATTCCACATTCTTACGCGAGCGAGAGATACGTTGTCATTTATTACTCATTAACGGCTTTCGCTTAGAGCCAGAGCACTTTCCTTTCTCGGGAAACATAAACGCACCACCACGCAATATCCTTACTTTATTATCTAAGAGTTATCTAATTGTAAGATATTCATCGGCTAAATAAAATGTATAATATACATAACTTCTGTTTAAAATAAAACGATCTGATACGCTCTAAATAAAAAGAAAATGTTTAAATAAATTTGTGTGTTAAAGGGTGCACTGCTCGGGGCAGGTGCTTCCGTGATCGGACTTGGTTCGGACATGGCTGGCTCTATAAGAATACCGGCTTTTTTCAACGGCGTTTTTGGACACAAACCTACGCCTGGTAAATCGATCTTCTTTTATATGTTTGTATTCTTCATTAATTCATTACTTTATTACTTTATTACTTCATTATTGATCCTTTGATGCTGGACTTAAATCCTTTAATTGAATCTATTTTCTTTAGATTATTTTTTGGTATTAGGCTTTTTTAAATATTTATTACATATTTTAAAAAGCCTATTATTGAAAAAAAGATATTTTACAAGTTTATTGATAAAATGAAAAAATGGAAAAAGACGGCTGTAATATAAATTGTATTCTCTCCTTGTCTTGCAGGACTTATTCTGAGTGATGGACACCTTCCATATTCCGAAGACAAATACTTTTAAAAGGTCATGACCTTAGGCCCGATGACTAGATACGCCGAGGATCTCGGCCTGCTTATGAGAGTTATGACATTGAAATGCAATCGCGATCTGCGTCTAAATGTGCCGGTGGACTTGAGGCAGATAAAGATCTACTATCGACAAAGTTTGGACAGGTCGCTCGGCGTGTTGCCCATGACGGCGGAAATTGAGAAATGCGTTCTGAAAGCCGCTAATCATTTCGCACGGTATGACGTTTGCGCGGAGAAGGTACTGTTTTTGCAGCGGGGTACCGGATGTGTACGCAAGAGATTTAAATATTTAACGTACGTTAATTTGATATTACAGTTACCAATAGAGTGGCCAGTGACAATTACCGAAATTTTGCTAACCGGGTTTATGAATATAAAGGACCCACCTCGAATGCTGATAGACGCGAACAATCCTAAGGTATACAAGACACAGTTTTTTTTTGTGTAAAGTACAGGGTAATCGTTATGTTAAATAGACTTAGCGCCTCGCTGACTGTTGCTAAAATAATGTAGTCTTACGCATCAGAGATAGAGGAGGAAAATTTAATTAACCATCAGCTTATTTTCCGTACGTGAAAGTCACGTCACGTTCGTGCCCTTTCCATACCGCGCTGAAAAATCGCGGACATATTCCACTGTGAAGCATTACGCCTACGGTATTGCAGCCGCGTAGCGCAGATTGCAACATTATTTCAGAAGTGGAATGCGTTATTTTATCAATGTTGCATAAATATCATTGTCAGAATATCACAGAAACTATGAAAAAAAAACAAAAAAAACGGAAGATTATATAAATCATCTATTTTATAAATATATATTGCATATACCTATATATTTATGGTAAATATGCATATTAGGTCCAACCTCACCGATAACCTTGACCTTGACATATGTTGTCAAGGTCACTCTCCTGAGTGACCTTCAGAAGGTTTTAGCCGGCGGTCATCGTTCGTTAAAAAGTTATTAACAAAAAGAAAATTGAAAATATAGCAGGTATTTTGAGCATTGAAAGGCATAAACGACCTTGACCTTGACATATGTTGTCAAGGTCACCCTCCTGAGTGACCTCCAGAAAGTTTTAGCTGGCGGTCATTGTTTATTAAAAAGTTATAAACAAAAAAAATTTAGTGGGGAAAATTATTTAAAGCAGTGAATTGTTGGTATATTGAAAGGAAAGTTATTTAAGGCAGAGAATAGAGAGTATGTGCTTCAACTTACAAAGCACATACAAAGCACACACTTGTAAAGCGCGTCACTAACCTATAGGTTAGGTATCGCATTACACGAAGCTTGGAGAGGAGATTCGACAGAAGCTGCTGGTTAGTGTTTTGGAAGTCTGACACAATTATTATGCCTATACGAGTCAATTCGTTACCGGCCCGTTCTCTTCATATGCCGTTTTTCTTCCTTTGTCCCTCCTGCAGGATCTGTTGGGGGACAACGGAGTATTTATTTACCCGACCTTCCGAAGCCAAGTTCTTCCGCAGCTTATAATGTGCGAATTAATGTCCACTTCGAGCTGCGGTTTTTTCAATATTGCCGGCTTTCCCGCGGCGCACGTGCCGATGGGACTTAATCACGAGGGGATGCCCATAGGCGTTCAGGTAAATCTCAATTAATCAAGCAGGTCAAAGATCAAGGTTCTCTTTTCGCTTCTTGCAATTGAAAAATTTAAAATGCATGACCACAATCATGCAAAATAGAATAATCGGTTTGTTGAGTAATGCGTATAAAAACTTATAGGTCATAGCCGCGCCTTATCAAGACCGTCTCTGCCTGGCAGTTGCGAAAGAGCTGGAGACGGCCTTCGGCGGGTGGGTACCACCATCAGCATCGATAAGTGATTAACGAATGCTTGAAGGTTTTTGATTTATTTTGTAAATAAATTAATTTTAAGTTGAGGGTTGTATCTTTTGTTGCAAAGGCGCGCAAACAGGCGATCTCGTAACTATCTGCTTCAGCCATTTCTCTTACAATATTTCCAAACAAATTTTCCAAACAAATTTAAAAATATATGATGTTACTAAATAAAATGTACATGCTCTATGTTGCTAAAGATTTATTAATATTATATACTATATATATAAATATTTATTAATATTAATATTGTCGTGTAATTATTCATATGCGCAGCAACAACGTGGATTCTAATAGATCACCCGAATGAGATCACTACCGCTTTACAACTATTATTCATCGCGCAAAATCTTTGCGAAATTTAACTCGACATATATCACCGCGTTCGCAAACATTCGGCTTGCACAGTACAACCAACAGTATGTAAATTGTTCATGTCCGTTTTTTTCTTTATTACCATTTCTCTTCCGAATGACTTATCTACTAAATATCGTCGTTACTAAACCAACTTAAACGAATCTTGCAAATACCAAAATTATTTTTAGAGCTTGCAAATGTATGCTAACGATGCATAAGCTTAACGTAAGAAACCTCCGATTATACCTTATCTTGTTGCTAGTTTATAAATGACTTCTTTAGAATTGCAGAACTTTAGAATTGCAAAAAAAGCAAATGATGATAACGTTCCACTTATGTTTTTTCTATAGTTATACGATATGTCTCCGATTTATCAATATATTTTTTTATGAAACGCGTTATAAAATACTGATCGGTCGACAATTGCTAGAATAGCTTGGAGCTAGATTCTTTATAAAAAAAGATAGGATTTTTAATATTTAATAATATATCGACGAAAAAAATTCTTTGACTTACGTTACTGTGACGTAATATGTAATTTACGATACAAATGTATCGTCCGTGCCGTAATGCACAAGGCACATCTCGCAAGGCACAGAAATCGCCGATGCATTCATCGGACGAGAAACTACGTAGGAAAGATCATCGCGAATTTCCGCGTTTATTTATGCAGCATTTGTTGTCTTTCTTTTTTTTTCCACGACGTGACGCAAAAATATAATTCTCCCACGAGACTCGGTCGCGAATTCCTCACTTTTTGCGATTGCACGGCGCCACGTATGGTTTACTGCCGTACTTTTCCCACTCGCGGTTGAACTCGTGTTCCAGAATCTCGGCACCGCGTTTCCTCGTTAACCCGGTCTCGTCCAGGCTCAACTCGCACATCTGCATATCGTCAATACCTGGCGGAAAGAAAACAATTTTTCTTTGAAATGAAAATTATATTATAACAAGGTGACTCAAGGCGTAAAGTATAATTTACAAAAAGGTACAAAAAAAGACGCCAAGCACGCGTGGTGTACCTCGAAAAAATGTAAGTAATATATTTGTACCTCGAAAAAATCCAAGTAATATCTTTACCTCGAAAAAATCGAAGTAATATATTTGTAACTCGAAAAAATCCAAGTAATATCTTTACCTTGAAAAAACTTAAGTAACGGGTGGTATACGTAATACCTTTTGTACCTCAAAAAATTGAAGTAATATATTTTTACCTCGAAAAAACCTAAGCAAAAAGTGATACACGTAGTTATCTTTGTACCTCGAAAAAATCCAAGTAATATCTTTATTTAAAAAAAAATACAACCCAAGTGACACATCACAAAATTGTGTTACCTTTTATTCAATCCAAGTTATTATCTAAAAAAAAAAAAGAAATGGTATCTGTAAATTGCGCCAATTATAAAGAAAGAATATATATATTGTCTCAAAAAATAATTGTTGCACTACTTTGATAAAAAATCTTTACATTGTGTTAATTAGAAAAACAATGTATAATAACAATTTTATAACATTAAAATTTTTTATTTCAATCCAACAAGGAAATGTAACATATTTAAACATAATTTATATTTGTATTTTTTCGTGGATATAACAATTTCATAAAATTAAAAATTTTTTTAATTCAACAAGGGAAAGCAAGGTACTTAAACAATACAAAGTTAACAAGTTTATATATGTATTGTTCAATAAAATAAAACATTTAATTACAAACAATTACAGACAGAGGTCTGAGAGTTATAAACAATTATAACATTACAAAATAAACATGTTTTATTAAAATTAATACATTTTTCTTGTAAAAAAAACTTGGCGCTGCTAGACCTCGAAATATAATAAAGTACTATAATTTCAACTGAATAAGGACAACGATAAAAATAATTCAAGGAAGAATGAAATTCTACTCGAGTTTCACGCTATTGAGTCATTTCTGCTTTTCCGATATTTCACTTACTGATCAGCGACTTCATCCCTTGGTTTTTGCCGGGCGTTTTTTCGGGAATTTCGAGATTGTTTGCTTGCATGTAACATAATTCGTTGTTTTCCGCAAATACCACATACTTACAATATTTTTTGTAAAACCTATTGCGAAAGTTCAATTTGAGATTGAAATTAAATTTAAATAAGAAATAGTATTCAACAAATACTGTAATAATCCCTTGGTTTTCACGGGCGTTTTTTCAGGAATTTCGAGATTGCTCGCTTGCGATGTACACAGAACTTCGATATTTTACTTAAAAAATGTCCGGAAAAACCAAGGGATAAAATCGGTAATCGGTAAGTAAAATATCGAGGTTCTGTGTACATCGCGAGCGAGCAATCTCGAAATTCCCGAAAAAACGCCCTGGAAAACCAAGGAATGAAGACGCTGATCGGTAAGTGAAATATCGAGGTTCCGTAGTAACCTATATTTTGCGCAAGGATGTAAAGAGTAACTGTGCAAGAGTTGGTTCAGATCGGTCGAATAGTTTAGGAGTGTATAAAAAACAAACAGACTTAGAAAACGCCCGGAAAAACAAAGGGATAAAATCGGTAATCAGTAAGTAAAATATCGAGGTTCTGTGTACATCGCGAGCGAGCAAATTCCCGAAAAAACGCCCTGGAAAACCAAGGGATGAAGACGCTGATCGGTAAGTGAAATATCGAGGTACCGTAGTAGCCTATGTTTTGCACAAGGATGTAAAGAGTAATTGTGCTAGAGTTGGTTCAGATCGGTCGAATAGTTTAGGAGTGTATAAAGAACAAACAGACTTAGAAAACGCCCGGGAAAACAAAGGGATAACTCATATAAACAGCACTTTTTTAAAGATTTTATTACAAAAATGTGGGAGTATTTATAGAATTCAAATAAAACACATTGTAATATTTAAGTTTAAATCTACAAGAAAAAATTTTTTTATTGTAAAAAAAAAATGGCAACGCTACAGCTACTTGAAGCTTGAAGTTGGCTGCTCGAGTTTGCGCCGGACAACGCTCAGGTCCTTGTAATTGTCTGAAATCAACAAATTAAATTTTTTTCATTAAAATAAATTATTTTGTATTTCATGAACCTAAAAATATATTAAAATTGTTATAATAAATATTGTTTTTAACAATTTGTTAAAAAAAAGAAAAATTACATTTTTTTTTAAATGTCCTCAATTTTTCATTTTTTTTTTTTTTTTGTAAAATTTAGGTTCATGAAGTACAAAATAATTTATTTTAGTGAAAAAAATTTAATTCGTTGATTTCAGACAATTACAAGGACCTGAGTGTTGTCCGGCGCAAAACTCGAGGAGTCAACTTCAAGCAGCTGTAGCGTTGCCATTTTGTTTTCTTTAAAAAAAAAAAATTTTTTTTTGTAGATTTAAACAAATATTACAATGTATTTTATTTGAATTCAATAAATACTCCCACTTTTTTGTAATAAAATCTTTAAAAAAAATGCTGTTTTATGAGGTTCCCCCTCTTAATTAGCATCTCATCACGGTGATGTGTTGAGGACTGATGTTCATTGCTAGTGTCCTCCGTATCTGCTTGATTGCTGTTTTGAACTTGTTAAAATACAATTAGTTGCAGATTAAATTTAACATTTGAAACCTACGTGTGTGTAACATAATGGGTGCTTTCCAGCAAAATAACACAGATAGATACAACGTAATGATAATGAACTCTTATTATATGCTCTTTAGACTCGCACGACTGAAACACACGGCAAAAAGCTTACTTTTCGAGCTGTGTTGAAATTGTAAAGCACTCTGTTGAAAAATAAATTACACAGTGCCGACTATGTGCATTGCTGGAAAGCTACAAGTATTATTACTGCAAAACTTACCAATAGTTACAACAAAGTTTTCATCGATGGATACAGCATGCATCTTTTCATCGCAATGTTCAAAATAATTGTGACACAACATTTCTTCTTGTGTGGCGACGACTAATATATCGGCACAATAACCACATTTTATGTTCTATAAATAAACATTATTTTATGTAAATTAGTGCATTTCCTAATGTGCATTTATCGTATAAATAATTGATAATATTAAACTCAATATTAAGATATTATCCTAATATACAAAAAGAATTGATTCAAATTGATAAGCGTGCTTTTAAATTCAGTTTTCTTATAATTCTAGTATTCATATTATTTCGTGTTGTATATATGGACAATTTTATAAACTGATACTTACCAAGAAATTATTGGACTGGTTTTTATTCATTTTTAACTTCAATCCTCTTTCACAATAATATATTATATTTTTATTACGTATTAGGTTAGGAACTCTCCTTGCCTCCTCCAATTCCACGCCTTTCCTGATGGCTCCTTTATTCATTCTTCCACTTTCCTCCGTCCTTCTTCCCTTCTTCCTTCCTTAACTCCATTTTCTCCGATTTTCCTTCTCCGAGACGTTCTCTCCCTCCGGCTCTCCCACCAGAAGTCACCTTTTTGGAACTATTGGCACGTGTTGTGTGGCGTTACATATATGTGGTATTATAATATGTTTTATGCAAAATTACAATCTTTTTATACTTACTTCCCATTGCGATACTTGAAAAATATTTTTATTAACGAAATACAGGGCATCTCCACCATCACACATAATATAAAGGAGCAAAGGTAACTGCCTGTGATATATCCCACATTCATAACAAGCTAAAAACAAATGTTAAAAAAGATTAATACATTTTTTACTATATTTCTTTATTAATGCTGGAACTTTGAATATACGAGTATGTATACTTACCATAGGCAAGAATTCAAAATGAATTGGTGCCTCGATGTACAGGTGGATTGCTTGTATGACGACCGGATTTAAAAGATATGTGCAATAAGACAGTCTACTAAGAGGAATCCAACCTTTGAATGAAAGTAACTGATTAAGGATGCCTATAACAAAGCAAGCACACAATGATAAAGACGATATTTTTAAACTACAACACAAATGCAAAATATAACATATCACTATTATATTAAGAATATGCCGACTTTTGATAAGATGTATTTGTACATATATTATGAATAAACATAAATATACCTCCGTGTTTAGTGGAACACGCTATTACAACCCATGCAATACCTATGCCCCAAAATATTCTGTGCAGTGCTACATAAATAGAAGTAGCTAAAACCGATACATTATATCGATCGGAAAGCACAACCAATACGGATCCGTTGCAAAGAATAGTAAGGCACCAACAGAAAATTATAATTTTCTGAAATATATATTAAAATTAATATAATACATGTTTATTTATGCGGTACTATATAATTAATTTGTATGGAACTACAGTTAGTTTATGTACAATATAAGTTTATATATTCTATAAGTATTTTAATAACTATTTGTTCTTATTATGTTACATAAATACAAAAATTATACTTTACATTTTTCAAGACCAAATTGTTCTTTAATTTTGCCAAAATGTAACCGGTAATTATTCCAATAACATATGGACTTATTCTTATCCATGGTCGGATATATAAGACATCTGCAAGTCTCCTCTGTTCATCAAATCTGTAACAATAAGAAGAGCATTCTCTTAATTTAATTTCTCTTAATTTAATTTCTCTTTTTAGTAGGTAACTTACGTCGGGACATATTCGTAAATGTATGAAATATAACCACTGAGAATGGTGGAGGCTATTAAGAGTCCACTCAACATCGTCACCGCGACATAGAAGTATCTGAAATATATTTTTTTAAATAAACTCAAAGAATTATATATTTTTATAGCTATAATAATATAGCTGATTAACTTACGTAGTCGACAAAATCAGCAGTGTTATAGCAAGGATATGGAATTGCATATCATTAGCCAGATACCAGCTCCAACTCATACACTGTAAAGGAGTGTAAAGCAATAAAAATTTTAGGAAAGTTTTAAGTCTCCAAGTATATATAAATTTTAAGTTGATCTTAATCAAACGTTCCGTACCATTTCATCCAGTCTATACAAATTATTTATGTATAGGAGATTTCTATACCAGTATTTCTCGCAAGTCTCATGCGACCTTTCATTCATATAAAATAGCGATGTCTTGTCAAACCAAGCCGCGCTTAATTGTGCTATTCCTAGCACCATCATGTAAGTTGGTGCCAGCCTAAAAAAGAAAACTTTTATTACTTTTTGCGTTCTTCAAACGAATAAAAGTAATAAAAACTTACCGGAGAAATCTTTTTATTATATAAATAAAAAATTCCATTAATTTTTCTCTGCAGTTAATTGACGCGTTGTTCTTCTTATTTCGTATATACACATAAGTAATCAAACATCCGCTTGCAAAGAAATAATTATCGACTGACATAAATGCCATGTCGATTATATAACCACCAAATTTTTCAAGAAATCTCCACATCCATACTTTATTATCTGTGAACAGAAATCAATTCTTGTTATGCGTGAAGAATAAAAAACAAAAGACTGAAAAATATCCATTCTACAGATATGTTCCAAATTACTTACCGAGAAAATTCAGTGTATAATATACACTGTGAAACATGATTATAAAAATCATTCCAATAAATTTTAATCCGTAAATGACCGGTATTTCGCCGGCATCTAATTTTGTGTTAAATATTTTTTGCGTGTTTTTACAAATAGAGAAACATAAGAGTATTTCCTTGAATTTTATTTTTCCAATGTGACATTCCTGTGTTTCTCGCCTCATTTTTCTGTATATATATAAATCATATACTGTTCCTGTTATGACCATTAGAAAAAATAGCCCTAAATATGCACTGCAAATAGAGTATTTCTTTATTAATTTTAATATTCTTTTAAAAATTAAAATAAATTTTGCGTATATTATTATTAAACTTACCAAATGAAACGTGCCATACCATTGCATAGCACTTTATTATTGTTACTTATTGTTAGATCTTTCACTTCAATTAGCTCGAAGTTCGCGGAGTAGAGATCATTGATTGATACTTGATTGATACTTGTGTCGAGAAATATTTTTTCCAAAATAAAACTAACATTCTTTGTGGTGCACGATGCCGGTAAACAGAGACCAAGCGTGATCACATCCTAAGATAAAACTTTCTGTACATATTTAAATATCACACACACAAACGCAACATTTCAACGCAAATCTTCTTTATCATATAAAGATTTTATAAATTTACCTCGTTAGGCACATTTATGTGATATTGAATAGTACTGTTGTGTCTAAAATGAGCAACAAAATAATTTATTTGGAAAGGCGGAAATTCCTTTCGCGGATCGCGATATAGCGTGTTATTTAATAATTTCCGCTGTGAAATTTGTAAAGGAGCCGTGTCAAGACACTGGCTACGGCTGCCTAGCCAATAATTGTTTCCGTAAAGGAAACCTGGCTTAAAGTCACCACTGGAATCTAATACTAAAAATAAAATATATATAACGTTACTATTTATGCAACATTAAAAAATAACTAATATTTACTTATTATTAATTATAATCACTCATTTTTTTCATTAATTGTGTAAAAGAATAGAAGAATATCATTTACATGATGGAGATTTTAATTATTATCAATAGGGTAAATTCAGGAGAGACACCACATGAGGAGAGATGCCACATTTCTAATATCTTTCGATATGTAACAGAGACAACTTTCGTCTCAACGGTTTTCGATAGAAACACCGGCGCGGCGCTTAGAAAATCAAGTCGGTGCCGGTTCGGTTGTGACAACGCGTGTCGTTTCCTTGAAGTGTTAAAGTAAATTTCGGTCACACAAAAAATTACGCCAAAGTTTTACGTACGTAACATACTGATGCAGATTACAAACGTAGCAGAGACATAATAAAGTAAGTGACCATTTTTACGTTTTATGTGGTTTCTTTTCAACCTGTTTTAACAATATTTTTGCCTTGTTATGTTCATGGTGTGTTGTCTGTGGGTGTGACATCTCTCTCACAAGATAAGAAGAGACGTCACACCAAGAGAAAGTAAATAGATACTGATGATTCAGCATCGTCTTTTCGCGAGGATCCATCTTTAACGCCATTGAGGATGATAACATGGGCGTAGAATGTTGGAAAAATTATTTTATTACTAACAATAAGAAGGAAACAGATTGGATTAAGGGTCTTTCATACTTAAAATGGCTCCACGAGACATGCACCATGTACTCTCCACACTGCAACAATTGTGAGAAGGAAAATATACGCAAGAAAACATGTCAACAAGAAAAAAAAAATACATGTAGCATCTCTTCTTCATAGTATGGCATCTCTCCCACACGTTGTGGGAGAGATGCCACTTTACTCACATGTCGTTTATTATTTTTTATTTCTTAATTTTATGCAGGAGAATTTTATTTATGTTCTTTCTTGTACTATAGATGGTATGTACTTTATAATAAAAAATTAATTGTTTTATTTAATTCAAAAACCTAATTTTTATTGTCACTTTAACAAAAAAGGTGGCGTCTCTCCTGAATTTATTCTATTGTCTTACAATTAATTTTGTTCTTGTGTGCTTTTGCGTTATAAAATCATATTCGATTCACTTCACTTTAGCCCAGTTTTTAATTTAAAAGTAAGTTTATCTAGTCAGGTTACTTTTACTTCAGGATTAACTTTCAAGTTAGCTGTTATAGCTGTTATTTTTCAATGTAAGTATTGTTTGTTGTTGATTAATCAACCTTCAGTGAACCTTTGCCCATTAAACGATTTCTGAGTTGATATTTATTTCTTTTCAAAACAATAAAACACATAGATATCTATAGTTTATATACACACACCCGCATAAAACGGGCCATTTGAAATCAACGCTAAAAAGCACCAAATTCAAAGTTACATATCATTGTGAAAAATGATCGCAGAATGATGCTTATAAAAGCGTTTTAAAGCTTGAACCCTCAGCTTTTGAATGCTTTAAGGCTCGTTTCTTTGCGAAAATTTTACTACAAACGGCGTTAATTTGAATTCGACCTTGCAAAATTGAAAAATAAACTTCAACTTTCATGGCGTGCACGTGGAGAACGAAATTTATTCCGCAAATTTTACTGATTGTATCGTAAAATTTAACATTTTCTCTTTAAAATGCTTTTTTAATCATTACGCTACCATTTTATTTTCACTGAGTTATGACAATTTGAAATGAGCGGTGCATTTTTAGAAGGTCAATCATGTATTAAGGTGGAAACGTGAAAAGTGAAAAGTTTCATATGACTACCTATGTCTTTCTATTCAGCATCGATAGAAAGAGAAACTTTTCACGTTTTCGCCCTAAATTTCACAAAAATGAGAGCTTTTCAAACACAATAACTTTGATCAAGTTAGAGAAAAAATTGAATAATTATCTTCTTTCACGGGGAGGTTACGCGGTCGAACTTACACCTTAGGTATGTGTGTGTCACACCGAGATAAGTACCCCGCGGTTTGTCACTCCCGTATGAACATTGTCCTCTTTCCTTCTAATCTTTATACGCAACTATTTTAAGTTAATATATATTTGTTTGTTTATATTTCTCATACATTATGTCAATGATGATCAGAATCAGTACAAGTTTAAACAAAATTTTTTGCTATAATTCGCGTATTTATATAAATAAATAGAAATTCGAAAAATGACGGAATATTGCGATATTGGACCTAAAAGTAGACATTCCAAGCTTGACGGTCTTGGACACTCGTTTTCTTTATCCATTTTATCCTTCTTGAATGATGACAGTTGTAACGAATTGACGTTTTGTCTCGCGTGAATTTTGTTACGTTCAAGTTTGTTATGTCAGTCAAAAATCGAAAAAGAAAAACTATCAATCGTAAAAAAAAGGAGGTTTTTGACCGCACTAGTGCGGTAAAGTAACTTTTCTCGCACTAGTGCGGTAAAGTAAGGCATATATTGAATCGTTGAGAAATAAACCACTTTCCGCACGCTAAACAGCAATCGAAAATCGAAGTTTCGTCACAGGCGTTGCAAAGAAAAATTTATTTCACCCCGTCGAGTGTGTCAAACTATGTATGTTTTTGGAGAAAAAACACGTTGTTACTTTTAAAGAGATGGCGGAAGAGGGAGAGGATAAAATCAAAATCTAGCAAAAGTTTCTTAAAGTACATGGAAAAAAAATTTACTTGTTGCAAGTAAATACATTTTCTTGAAATATAATTACTAAATTGAAAGAAATAATAACTTCCAACAATAAATTTTTTTTTGGTTTAATATTTGGTTTAATAATCAAGTAATTCTTTCAAAAAATAATCCTGTCTTAAATGTTTCAAATGTTTTTGAAATAAAAATATTGAAAGTATGTTGTTAATTATTAGTAATAAAGTAGGTATTTACTTGATTAAAAAAGGTATATATATTTATTTATTTAAAAACATGAAAAAAACATTTCTTAAGTTCATTAATGATGGTGCAAGTACATCTTGGACTTCAAATGTATTACAAAAAGATCCAGACAAAGAAAATGAAGAACTACTACCACGTCAGCAAGCTTTCTTAGATGAATCACAATTTATAATTCAGACTATGCCATCTATAAAAAAACTGCTTGACAAAAAAAGTGCTGGACAATGTATTATAAAAATGTACGATAAAAGCGGTGATATTAGTGAAAAAAATTGCAGTAAAATATGTGATATTGTTATTTTGTATCTTGAGACTAAACATGCAAGGTAAAATTTCAATACATTCTCTCAAATATACATTTGCTGTACTTTCTTAAGAATTTATATAAACTTTATACATTGTAACGGTACATTTTTTTATGATAAGAGAAGCAACGAACTTTGTGAAGGAATTAGCAATCTCATTGTTAAGGATTTTCCAACAGAATGTCAAAGTACATATTTTGTACCTCCTGTAAGTAAAAAATATTCTTTAACTAAAAAATCAGTTCCAGCACGAGGTAAACTAATAAATATGTGGAGAAATCGTGACTATAAAAATAAAAAAAGTGAAAAACAGATTTGTAGTGTATGTGATCGTAGCGTACGTGAGAGGGGATGTCTGCGTGTATGCGTGTGCCGAGCGGGACGTCGGAGCGGGACGACCACTCTGGCGGAAACCGGCGTAGCGTTCGCGTGTATTGTAATAGATCGTAGTAAACACCTTTATCCGTAAACCTGGACTATTATTATTTTACGCCCCGGACATCACAACTTGGCGACGAGGACAACTGGAAGCCCTACAGAAAAGGGTGCGGCCGAGGAAGGTGTGCAGAGCAGCCGATACACGGATATGAACAAACGGAGCAACACAGACGAACCAACAGTGCCGGAAATTGATTATACGTCGACATCGTGGATTTACAATCTAAAGAAAGTACAACTGTTAAATGTGTTACGCAAATGGGCAGAATCAGACAGTAGTATTTTAGTGACCGAAACAGATAGTATCGATACATTACGGAAAGTCGCATCGGACCACATCAAAGCTAAGATCACGCAAGGAAGCAGTGACGCGTGTGTTACTAAGGATAGTGAACCGAGCGACAGCAAACGCGAGGAAACCAAGGGCACAGGATTCGAGCGTCCGATTGTAAACACAGTACGGAACTGTATCCACGAAATGGCAGAAACAAAAGGGAAGTTAGAATTCCACATCGGAGAAGACGACTGGAAACTATACACCGAAAGACTGGAATTATATTTCGTGGCCAACGATATAAAGGATGAGAAACGAGTAGCAGTATTACTCACTAAGATAAGCCCGGAAACATACAAATTAGTGAGAGATCTGTGCGCGCCTCAAAAACCGAAAGATAAAGCGTTTGACGAGCTGGTGAAATTAGTGAAAGACCATTTGTGCCCAAAGCCCTCCGAAGCGATGGAAAGATGTAAGTTTCACCAAGCACAGCAGACGACAACCGAGACAATTACGGAGTTCGTCGCGAGATTGAAAAGCTTGGCAACGCATTGCAATTTTGCGGACATCAACCTAGCAATGCGCGATCAATTAGTCTGCGGACTGCGGGATCATGCAATAAAGGCCATACTTTTCCGAGAGGAGAACTTGACATACGACAACGCCTATAAACTGGCTATAGCAGCGGAAGCGGCAGAAAAAAATGCGACGTCAACTGACAAACTACAGCCTCCGCCGGTGTCAAATTCGGAGGTGCACTCAATCAAGGAAAGGCAGAGATGGAGATCGGGCCAAGCGGATAGAGGCAGCAGTCGAGGAAAAGGTGGAGGTCGAGGTCAACGAGGATCCGGGGTCAGCGAACAAGCTCCAATCAAGCAGCAGCCAACGGTACCGATGGGGACATGCTATTGTTGCGGAGAGCCGAATCATTTTGCGCGGCACTGTTTCCACCGTTACAAAACATGTACCCGATGTAAAAAAACGGGGTCATATTGAGGCGGCTTGCCGGGAGGGGCAAGGCAGCGTGCAGCAGATGGAAACGAAGGACGACCCAGCTGACCCGGAAGAGGACGACTACACCAGCGACTTCCTAGTAATCGAAAACAGCGGCAGCACTGCACAAGCGGTCAGGGACGACGAGAAGGCGTCAACAGGCAACGCGGAAGCAGAGTTAGGCAATGTAGATATTACAGGTGAAAATATTACGGCAGGACCAATGACGGTAAATGCAAAGATAAATAATGTAGACGTAGTAATGGAAGTAGATACCGGCGCGTACGTGGCTGCAATATCGAAGGTAACGAAAGAAAGAATTTTTCCGAATTTAAAAATCGAAAAATTAAACAAGTCATTTAACGCCTACGGTAAAGTAAAGTTAGAACACGAGGGGATTCTTAAGGGTTTAAAAGTAAACGTAAACGGTGGCGAAGCGACCCTGAACTTAGTGGTTATGACACACCCGGGACCGACTCTGATAGGACGGCAGTGGATGAAGGCACTCGGGCTGTGGCCAATACAGTTTTCAACAAACAAGTTAAGGGAAGGCAGCGTAAATCAATTAAATATGGTTAGCATAACAAAAGAATTGTCAACTAGATTTCCGCGGCTATTCGGAGCAGGCGTGGGTATGTACAATAAGGGGACACTGAGTCTTAGGCTAAAGGAAGGGGCACGTCCGGTGGCACTGAAGGCGAGAAAATTACCGTTCGCACTGACACCAAAAGTAGAACGTGAAATTGACAGATTAGTGTCTTTGGGACATTTAGAAAAAGTAGACGTAAGCGAGTGGGCGACTCCTATAGTCCCCATAATAAAGAAAGACGGCTCGGTGCGAATCTGCGGTAATTTCAAGCTAACAGTGAATCCACAATTGGTAATTGATCACCACCCGATTCCATTAATCGATGAGATTTTTGCAGCCATGAGTAACGGAGAGACATTCTCCCAAATAGATCTCGAACACGCTTACATGCAAATACCGGTGCATGAAGAGTCACGCGATTACCTCACAATAACAACACACAAAGGGTTATACAGGTACACGAAAATGACAGAGGGGATAGCATCAGGACCGGGCGATTTTCAAAGGAAAATCGAGTAGTGTCTAGCGGGGATCGATGGGGTCATAGCATATTTAGATAATATCTTTATAACCGGAGCAGGAAAAAAAGAGCACTTGAAGGCACTGTATACGGTGTGTACACGATTGGAACAATGCGGGTTCAAAGTTAACATAAATAAATGCGATGTTTTTAAAGAAAAGCTAGATATTTTAGGATATGTAATTGATAAAACGGGACTACACAAAGCGAAAGATAAGGTTCGAGCAATGGTAGAGGCACCGCATCCGACTGATCTCAAGCAATTAAATTCACTTATTGGGTTGATCACGTATTACGCGAGATTTTTGCCAAATAGAGCAGAAAAGCTAAAGGCCCTCTACGATTGCGCGAAACAACAAGAATTCCGATGGACTGCGGACTGCGAGCGGGCATTTAAATGGGTAAAATCGGAGTTGATTTCACCAAGAGTACTCGCGCATTACGACCCGAAAGAGCAAATAGTACTGGCGTGCGACGCATCGGCTTACGGATTGTCAGCGGTACTATCTCACACGTACAAAGACGGATCAGAAAGACCCATCGCGTTTGCATCGAAAACGATACCAAAAAAAGAAAGACATCGCGCTCCGATCGACAAAGAAGCAAGCGCTATAGTTTTTGGATTCAAGAAATTCTATAATTTCATTTACGGCCGAGAAATAACATTAAAAACTAATCACAAACCGTTGGTTTTCATTTTTGGCACAAAACAAGAGATACCGCTGACAATCGCGAGCAGATTACAGCGTTGGGCTTATTTTCTGTCGCGATTCACGTATAAAATTATGTATGTAAAATCAAAAGAAAACGGAAACTGCGACGCGCTATCAAGACTACCAGTCTGTGACGCATTACCGATTTTTGATAACGAGTACACTTCAATTAATTATATAAGCGAAGCACTAGACACATTAAATGCGTCAGAAATAGCGAAAGAAACAAGAAAAGACAAAGTACTTCAAAAAATATTAAAATACATAAGCAGCGCATGGCCAAATACGAATGATCTGACTGAGACCGAGAAACTAATTCAATTAAAGAAAGATGAGCTAATCGTAGAAAAAGGCTGCATCTTATGGGGCTATAGAATCCTCATCCCAGAATCAATTAAAAGTCACGTGCTAAAAGAATTACACGCCTCTCATTTTGGCGTAGTGAAAATGAAAATGATCGCGAGATCATACGTATGGTGGCCAGGCGTAGATAAAGATATCGAGGATGTCGCATCATCCTGTACTATATGTGTGAGGGAGAGGAAAACGCCAAGCGTTGTTCCGTTAACGCCTTGGCCGTGGCCAGACAAATTCTGGAGCAGAATCCATAGCGATTTTCTGGGACCATTTTGCGGTCATATGTTTATGCTAATTATAGACGCGCACGCAAAGTGGCCCGAGATAATAGACATGAATACATGTACACAAACCCCGCGAGTGATAAACGAATTCCGGAAGGTATTTGCGCGTTTCGGACTGCCCCGGCATCTGGTTACGGATAACGGCAGGCAGTTCACTAGTGTAGAGTTTCGCGAATTCATGAGGAAAAACGGAGTGAAACAGAGTTTCTCGGCTCCCCACCATCCAGCCACGAACGGCGCGGCCGAAAATTTTGTTGAAACGTTTAAGGATAAAGTAACCAAAATTATTAAGAGTGGGAAGACATTAGAACACGCGGTAGAATTGTTTTTATTTGACTACCGCGCCACTGAGCATTGCACAACAGGCCGAAGTCCTGCCTGGATGGTGTTGAGAAGGGAATTGCGAACGAGATTTGACTTATTGCGGCCAGATGCCGAGGACGCAGTCATGGCAAAGCAAACTGCACAAATAGCTGCGCGAAAAGGCTCGCGCAAGGCGGCGTTCGAAATCGGCGACTCTGTAATGGTGGACGATTACTCCGTGCGAAACGATAAAAGACTCGAGGGCAAAATTGTAAAGAAACTATCGCCCGTGACGTACGAAGTCGAGGTCGGGGCCAACCGCATCTGGAAGCGACATGTGGACCAGATCGTGCGGTTTGACGCGAATAAAAGCACGGCGTGCGAGACCCCGGAGTTAAGACGCTCAAACAGGCTCCAGTCTAAAAAGATGTAAGAGGGAGGAGTTGTAGTGTATGTGATCGTAGCGTACGTGAGAGGGGATGTCTGCGTGTATGCGTGTGCCGAGCGGGACGTCGGAGCGGGACGACCACTCTGGCGGAAACCGGCGTAGCGTTCGCGTGTATTGTAATAGATCGTAGTAAACACCTTTATCCGTAAACCTGGACTATTATTATTTTACGCCCCGGACATCACAAGATTGATATTCAAACAGATCCCGAAGATAACAATAATGAAGAAGGTAAAGTCATCGTACGAAAGAATATGTTGGAATTAATAAATTATTATAAATCAGTTATTTTATTTATAAATCTTGTTAATAATGTTGAAATCTTTTGGCTATCTTTAATGTGTTCATCAAAAAAGAAAATAACTCGATTAACCTACAGAAGGACACCGACAACCTTTCCGAACTCTATGACAAAATAATAAATTCTTTATGATTTTCGTCGTCATTGTTTATATTTGTCATTACGTTGTCCGTTGCTGTTCAGTCTAGACGTGCTTTTATATTAATTTGTCACCTCGCGTTACGAAAATGTACAATTTTTATGTCAAACGTCGCACAAAACACGTAAGTGCTCTGTCTTTTTATGGACTCGTTTTATAATTTTACTCAATATTCTTTAGTCATTGTTGTATTTCAGTTTGTAGATTTAATTTTATTGCTGGAACAATATCTGAGATTATGAAGTGTTGCGTAGGCGTATGTATATTATACATTTACACTTGATAAGGACTGGATTCTCAGTCGAAACGTCGTGTTAACTGATGAATAAATGTTGCCAGTTTTGGTCGAAAAGAAAGTTTTCTTATTATTAATATTCACTGGCGAAGAAAAGGGATTTTTACTTTATTTTAATGTGTTTGTTTAAACTTACATTTTAAAACAAAATCTTAAATAAAAATTATTTTTTAGTATAGTTTAATTAAAATTAAATTAAAATTACTTTGCTCAAAGATTTAATATAGCATTGGTGTAAATATTTGACTTATACAACAGTTTTTAAAAAATACCTCATATAAAATAATTGTTTTTACGTGAAACTTGTTGTCATAGAACAATTATTATTGTTTTTCTAAAAGCTTGTCAAGCCACATTTATTTTTAGTTCAACAAAAATTAAAATTAAGAACATCTATTTGATTAATAAAATAATGACAGTAATTTCGCTTTTTCATTAGATCCTCAGTTTCAACAAAGTTTTGACTGGTTTCTTCAAAACAGGGCGTCATGGGATTTAGTCATGTCCCATTGGGTTTGCACATTCAAAAATCGTCATTTCGAGTGGAAAACTTTCACAGGTACACAACTTAACCACATTTTCGAAAAATGGCCTATTCTTTGTATGCCAGACAGTTACAAACTTATTCAGTTATTTTATCGAAATAAAAATTTATAACACTGAAATCACTCTTAAGACATAGATGGATTTTTTTGATAAATTGGTCAAGAAAAGCGTATTAATAAAAGGGATGATACTGCCGGTGCACTTTCTGAAAGCATCAACAATCTTAAAAAAGATGGTAATATTATATAAATATGTTTTACATGTTTATATTACGTATAAAACAATGTATTACGTAAAAGTGATCGTATTACATAACAGTAGGTCATGAACAGCAACATACTTCAATTTTAGGCAAATCGACTGAGAGCCACTTTTCATAAGAAATTTGCGGGGTTCTTTGCGGGGTCCCTTGGGACAAATTAAAGAATTGAAATTTGGTGGACGATTTCCACTAGTAAAAAGAATATTTATTAATATTTTGTTTCATCCGCCCGTATTGTTATAAGGGGATAAAACTATCAACCTCTATTCAGTATGCGTTAAAAAGCTTGATTTCTTTAGAAACTTTTTTATCTGTTTAATTTTTTCCATATAATCAGTGGTTTTTAAGAAAAAAAATAAAATACATTATCGTGCACAGCACGATGCTAAATAGCATAGGTTTCGAATTATGAGAAAATAAAATTTAAAATAAAAACAAGCAAAACAAAATTAGAGTAAATGTTGGAAAAATTTGTGCAAAAACAACAAAATTATAATAAATGTTGAAAATAACCACCTCCGGCTAAGACACAAGAGTCTACCCTTCGTCTCATTAATTGGCATGTACGTTTAAATTCCAAGGTGTGTTTCTGATGGTCTTGTGAACTTGGCACACTATACCTAAAAATCTCAGTTTTTTTTAGAGTTCTGACATTTTTTTGAATAGTTCTAGAGTTCTAGATAAGCATTTTAAATAGTTCCGATGATTAAATACAAAAATATCGAATTTGAAAATATGGTGCGCTAAGTTCACGCAGCGCACCAAATCATGAAAATCAATTATTTCTTCGGAGTTCTAGCTTGTTTTACAATAGTTCTACAGTTCTGTATCAAATATATCAATATAGTTCTAGCAATTAAAAGCAAAAAATCGATTTCTGAAAATCCAGTGCCCAAGGTATAACTCGTATACCTACATATCTAAGAAAGGTAACAGTTCCGACCGAATCGTATTTTTGCGACTTTTTCACGTGGTTTCGTAAGAAATTTTAATTACTTTCCAGTAATATGCAATTATTTTTCAAATAAAAACTATATTTAACATTTAAGAATAAATTTTTGTTTAAAAAAAATTTTTTTACGCGTTTTAGCCGATCTGATATTACATTTATTACACTGCCCAGTTAATGCGTTAGCCGAGTCTAGCGAGGCTCTGGTGATTCTGAATAGCATCCAGACTGCTTTTTTTATTTATTTATAGTATAGACTATCATCTGATAAATTTTCAGCACTGCAAAAATAAAACTGCCCCTACTGCACGAGTGCGAACAAAAAATATTCCAATCGCTTATGAATTGGCAGGTTTTGCGTCTTTCGATCAGTGGCGAGGCTTTGGTGGTCCCGTATTATAGCTAGACTCTTTTCTTTGTTATTTTTATAATGCAAATTATTATCTAACAAATTTTCAGCACTGCAAAAGTAAGTGCATTAATTTTTTCAATTATTTACGTGCCAGACTTATTTGCCATACCTGCAAATTAGCCAGAATGCTTTTTAGTAAGTTTTATGATAATGTTAAGTAGTACAAGAAGTTTTTTATGACTGCAAAAATAAGTGCAATTTATTTATATTTTCCAAGGCTTTCCCTGGCTTGATGCAGCGGAAAATCGTAGCCAGACTGCCGATTTGTTAATTAGCATCACTAAAGAAACAATCCTGTTTAGATTCACTGACTATAAAAATAAGTGTCAAAAATGTTTACTGGCTCCCGGACTACAAGCATATAGACGATCTTTTAAAACGTTTTCTTTGCTAATATTTATAAGTAAATATTTATAAATATTAAGAAAATATTTATAAATATTAGCAAAGAAAACGTTTTAAAAGATCGTTTATCCCTAGCGAAAAAGTATATTCAAAAGTATAGAGAAATTTGTGTATCTTGCATATTCAGTCTATGTAGTATTTTGGCTTTATCCGTATACAGAGATTCAATATAGGTATATTCAGTCGTGTGTATTCCGCATACACAGAATAATATTGAATCTCTATATACGGATAAAGCCAAAATACTATACAGACTGAATATACAAAAAATTCTGTACACTTATTGAATATCCATTTTCTCTAGAGCGGTCACCCATCCAAGTTGTAACCATGCCTGACGTTGCTTAACTTTTTTTTTCGAATGGGCTAGCGATGATCCTCTGGCTCTGATACTTCCTTCTTGCTTATACTCGTATATAACACATCTTTATAGTGTTCAAAAATCTTGTAATGATATATCAACCGGCAATTATTAAAAACAATGCAACAAAAATTGATATACAAAAGGACTATTAATAATATTAATTAATTAATTAATATTAATAATATATAATAATAATATTTATATATTAATGTAAAATTTGTGATATATTCGACACAATAGATATAATATAATATTAATATAATAACGTTAAAAATAATAGAACGCCTAAAGGCGCTGCCTAGATAAAGGTGATTTTAGCGTTTCCAGGGGCCTATTGCACAATAATTTACAAGTTAATAATATTAGTAAAAAAGCTTTGTTTTTTACTAATATTATTAACTTGTAAATCATTGTGCAATAAGCCCCAGAACGTGTGTATGCTGGATATTCAGTAGACTCCCGCGCTTCGCCATCCCGCGCTAGGCCACTTCCCCGGCCGCCCCGCCACCGCTCCGCTCGACAACGTACCCCCACTACTCGCGTGTTTCCTTAGCGACGCATACGTAACTGCCGGCGATGCAGTTCAAAACACGTTGGCGCCGGTACAGACGTTTTGATGAGAGCTTGTTTCGTTCGTTTTCTTTATAGTTATGCGTTTTATTTAGTCGACTTTTTTATTGTAGTCCGTGTTTTTAACTTTTTCGTGCACGATGAACGTGAGAAAGGATGGTGGTGTACATAAACGGGGACAGCGGAAAACAATGCAAGAAAAACTGAATATTATCAAAAAGTTGACACACTCGTCTCAGTCTATATCCGACTTAGCTCACGAGCAAGGAGTCGATGTGTCAACGATTCACAAGTGGATTAAAGTTCGCGATAGAATCGAGCAATGGTGCGAATCATTCGAGAAAGGTGATAAAAGCGGCTATCGTCAAATGCTTACGGCGAAAAATACCGATCTCGAAGAAGCTCTCTTTTTGTGGTTTTCGCAATGCAGAAATCGTGTTCCGCTTAGTGGTCCCATTGTTAAAAACAAAGCGTTATTGTCAAACGAAAAGATAGGCGGAAAGTGTGCCTTGCGAGAGCCCCATCAAGCGCCGACGGTTGCGAGTGGTGGGGGCGCCCGCAGTAAGCCACTTCCGGTCCCGACCCGTGGCGAAGCGCGGGAGTCTACTGTATGCTGGATATTCACTTATCTGCCTACGCATATTGAGTTTTTATTCGCATATTCGATTTCATGTACAATTAAAAATTTAAGGTAAAATTACTAACAATAACACATGGTAAGATCAAAAAGCTAATAATTGCGATCATATTCAATTTATACACCGGGTCCAGGAGTTCTAAATTTGACATACATCTATTAGTGTGTGCGACACTTTGTTTCAAAGTATTTGATGCTCATGAGACACAAAAATGACTTTTAGTAAAAAATGGCGAGCAGATGGGTTGTGCTAAGAAGAACACAAAATGCAAATATGTATTGTGAAATACTTAATGTTGTTCCATGGAATAGATTTTTTAATTAAAATGATAAATAAATATGAACAATTTTGAAAGGTTTCACAAAAACCTACATTGCAAATATGTATAATGACTACACCAAATTCAGCGTACACCAATTTTTAAAGAATAATATGATGTTGGTCTTTTCATACTCGCTATTATTCATATATACTGGGAGTGTATAAACAACTCCCAGACCATTTTAGATATTGAACTCTGCATACAGATGTCCGGATATACAAGAGAATATACTGGGAGGTGTATAAACAACTTTGGATGTTGAACTCTGTACATAAAGATGTCCGGATATACAAATCGAATATACTGACAATTCGGGTCTCTGTATACTTAAAGGAATATATTGGTAGTGAATATCCAGATACACAGGCCATGGAATAGGATACACATATTCAATATACGGGTACAGAAACTCTGTATACGCATACATAAATTCTGTATACCTTGTATATACTTTTTCGCTAGGGATGCTTGAAAGCTAGGATTATTAATATCTATAATAAATTGTGTAGATAAATGTTATTTTAGTTTCAATTTGTACATGATACAAATACTATTTCTAAAAGCATGGGGAGGGCTCCGTTTGCCTACAATCCCGATTGCCAACAGCTTCGTTTGCCCACAACGTTTTGCCTACAGCTTCGTTTGCCGACATTCCCGATTGCCTACAAGCATTATTGCGCACATGTAATAGTTAAAAATACGAACGTACTTTTGCGCACATGGCTAAACACATTGCACACATGACTTTATTGCACACAAGCAGATTGCACACATGACATTATTGCGCACATACACATTGCACACATGACTTATTGCGCACATTCACGTTATATTGCACACAATGTCGCAGACTTATCGTAAAATCAGCCTTTTTGCAAAAAGGCTAGCCTTTTTGCGAAATGCCGGCCTTTTGCGAAAGCATTTGATCGTTTCTTTAATAAAACTAACGTATTTTAGACTTTTTGCAAAGTGCCTAGCCTAACACCAGCCCATGTGTGCCAAAAAGCCTAAAGTGCGTTCAGTCTTATTGGGAAACGATCAGTGCTTCGCAAAAGGCCGGTCTTTCGCAAAGAGGCTAGTCTTTTTGCAAAAGGGCTGATTTTGCAATAAGCCTGCGACATATGTGTGCAATATAACGTGTATGTGCGCAATAAAGTCATGTGTGCAATGTGTATGTGCGCAATAATGTCATGTGTGCAATCTGCTTGTGTGCAATAAAGTCATGTGTGCAATGTGTTTGGCCATGTGCGCAAACGTACGTTCGTATTTTTAACTATTACATGTGCGCAATAATGCTTGTAGGCAATCGGGAATGTCGGCAAACGAAGCTGTAGGCAAAATGTTGTGGGCAAACGAAGCTGTTGGCAATCGGGATTGTAGGCAAACGGGACCCTCCCAAAGTATGTGCAAAAGTATTGCATAAATAAAGAAGCAAAAAAATTTTCATCAACGTAACGTCACATACAGTGTCAGGCTGCTTCGATGTGACGACAAAAAGTAGGTCAATTAAACTATTATTTTTATTAAATTTTAACAAGATTTATATGTTTTATGGGCATATAGTTTTTATTGTATAAATTGAAGCGTCCATTATTTGTTCGTAGGCTACCCATACAGCACAAAATATTTTTCAAAATAGTTTACAAAAATATTTTTAGAATGTTTCTATGTCCGCTAGATCATGTCAAAAAAATATTTCCAAAAATGTTTTTAAAAGATTAAATACAAATATATTCAATAATATTTGTAAAATCTTTTAGAAATATTGCTTTAAAAAGTAAAATATATTTAAATAAATATATGACGTTACGTTGGTTGAAATTTCTGATTTAATTTCTTCCGAATTATTTATTTCCTTATTTATTGATGTATTTTGGCATATGTTTTTAGACAGTATTATACACAGATATCGAAATTAGAATGACATAATTTTCACATGTTCACTATTTTATATTTGTGAATCCCAGCTTCTATGCATAGATGATCATTTAAAACGTTGTCTTTGATAATATTGACAGAAGAGAGTCATTATTCGCGACGGAATATTGATTAGACAGAGACAACAGACAGACAGCTGAGAGAGTTTGATACGCGCGGCCTGTATTTTGGGTGTTACATTTTAAAGAAAGTTTCCCATTCCCTTAAATTGTGTTTGGACGCGTTTGCGGCGAGTACGGAAGCGCCGGCTCGAGTGCGCGAGTGCCGAGACGAGAGTGGCGGTCTTCTCAATCGCGAGAAGTGCGACGATCGTTACAATATTTAATCAGCTTACGAGAAGATAATAAACGCTTTATTTTAAAACGATGTGCCGAAAACGATGTCCCAATAAAATTCATCAATTTTGATAAAAATCATCTAAAAATAGTAGTTTTACTGGCTGGTTTTGATTTTTGTCATTACATCAAAGAAATTGGACCCCATATGTGACATTACATTGTTAATGGAAATGTCTGAATTAATTTCTTGCTTCCGTATTTATGATGTACTCTGATATTTATTTTTAGACATAATATTTGTATTACATACATATCGAGATTAACACAATGTTTAGTAACACAATGTTCATATGTTTATTATTTTATTATATTATAGGGGAAAGGAAGGCACTATAGGACACTTTTTTTTAAAAGCTCAAATCTTTTGCCATTTTTAATAAATTGGTTCTTTAACTCAATTATAAGTTAATTTGGTTGTTAATGCTCAATATAAACGTATAGCAAAACAAACACTTTTGAGAGTAGTGCGTTGTTTTTACCTTCAAAAAAGTGTTTCCTCTGTCCTAATCTGTCTCCCTGGAGAGGCTGTTTAGGACTGATAATAAAAAACCGAGATAATTCTCGTCTTGTTACTTTATTTATTAAAAGTAATAAATCTCTTGCTAGGCAACTGTCTTACAAACCTCTGTTAATATATTCTTTCTTTAACAATACAGTAGGTAATTTATAGTAGGCAATCAAATAAGTGTCCACTTATTAAAACCTTAATTAAGGCAAGAATCAGTCTCATAAATATTTCTTCAATAATAAAATATCTAACTTCTAGTTTCTAGAGCTCTCTTTAGAAAATATTAAAGTGCTAAGTATCCAAAATGCTATTTTGTCCAATACTGCCCCAACCCTAACTTGAAAAAAAAAAACGTAATTTTAAACCAACTCTTTTATTATGTCGTTGTATTTCACTCATTACAACGCAAAACATATACTTAAGCACTCGCTTAAGCATAACCAGAACATACAAGTAGTTTCCTTTTGAGCAATAGTTTAATATAAAAATCGTATGATCAAACGAACTCCTGTGAAGTTCGATCATGATTATGTGACTCCTTTCGTCCAAGTAGAATAGATGTAGTTGTGTCTCATCCAGTCCTTTACAACAAGCAGTTTAAAGCTCCCTCCAAAAATAAAAGTCACTAGACTGAGGGAGCCTCCAGCGCGCGCGGCGCTCGTCACCTCATTGTTTTTAAAGCTGATACAAATCTTTCTGTTGGGCGCAGTAAAGATTCTCCTTTCTGTGGGGTAAACACTGTTAAAAGATGAAATATGAATCCATACCTTGACTTGAACAACATTGTGTTATTTTTAACCACAATATGTGTCAAAATTTACTATTCTAACACCAATTAGTGTTATTTCAACTCCTTTAGTTCAGATATATTAATTCTGCTCCAGTCAAGTTAACGACATGTTAAGTAGGAGCAGTGGCGACTTAACTGGAATAGGTAAAGCAACCTAAAATATAATAATTTGACACTATTAGATTAACAGTGAAGGGTGGGAAAGACCTACTTGGACGAAAGGAGTCACATAATCATGATCGAACTTCACAGGAGTTCGTTTGATCATACGATTATGCTCCTACCTTTCGTCCAAGTAGAATAGATGTAGCTGTTTAAAGCTATGAAGATTTGTATCTCCTAAATCACTCGCTTCACGCGCTCGGTCGCTCACGTGGAGTGACACGCGCCCGCCGCGTCCGCGGCTGGACGATGAACGAGCACGTAGCTCCGGCTAGCTCTCCCGAAGGAGAAAATAGCCGTGTGGTGTCGCGCTATTGCCGCCGGTCTTTCAAAGCCGGCCGACGACACATAACATTATTTGAGAATTGAAGTAAAATCGTAGATGCATATAAAGAGAACTTGTAGGTTCTGAAACCTAAAACTACAAATTAGGTCTTAACTTATCTTCGCAGATACATATGAAGAAAAATTGTAGGCTCTGAGACCTAAGCACCAATAAAGCCCTAGCCTATATTTCTAAAACCTGTTAGGAATTAGAAGAAACAGCTGCGTTAGATATAAGCAAAATCTCAAATTATTAAATTAAAGGCTATCAAAACAACAGCTTTTGTTACATTTTCGCTGATAAAAAAGAGGCGATTAGGAAATCCCACAAGGGTAGCTGAGTCTTGCGGCCAATCTGCCGTTCGACGAATCCCGTCGGTACTACCACCTAGGCGTATAGCTGAAGCACGACACGTTAAATATAATAAAGAAAAATTGATATATCGATTTGCTCCTAAAATTTTGTAAGACTCATATACTGATCGTTTGTGACAAAACTGTTCGAATCTGTTTATTATACGTTATTAAACGAAGTGCCTTCTCGAGGAATCTCTCAAAGCAATATGTAGGTAGTCTTACTAGTATAGTACTCATGTACTATACCAATAAGACAGTAATTCTGTATAGTAATTATGCACTATAGAAATAGACTATGATGAATAGCCTGTAAGTCTTGGGGAAGACATATATGATTAGTTTGGATTGATTCTAAAAAACCTCACCAGATGTAGAATTTTTATAATAGATGGATCTCCTATCTGTATGTTGAAGCGTTATATAAATGAAATTGTACTCCTTGAGTAAACACACATCCTTGCTGAAAAGTAACCACTCGTTTGCAAAAATCGTTTCATTCTCTTCTCTGCCCTAAATCGCATTTGCTTTCCAGGCAAGGGCTAACCGAAATGAAATCCAGGTTGCCTATAGAGATCTTTTTTTTTTTTTTTTTTGATGACTTGATAGGAAAACTAACACTGACGCTATGTCAGGCCAAAACGCGCCTAACGAGCGTTTTACACTAAGTTTCCCCCCCAAACCTCGGCAGGTTTGGAATATTGGAATATGGTTCCCATTAATAACAAAACTAGGGCTATTCCTATGGATCGTTCCTTAATGATGTTGTAATAATAGAAGCAGGAAGGCATTTACAAATGTAAAATAAATTTCAGTTTACTATAATGGCATAAGCAGCAACAGAGAAGGAATCCAGAAATCATGAGCAGAAGGCGTTAAATTTAGTAATAAAGTGAGTTACAAAAGGGGCAAGATAACTCGAAAAAAGCCAGAACGCTTAAGCCCATACTGTTGAGGTAACTCGAAATTCGGTGACAGCAATATAATTATCTTCCGAACCGATGTAAGTTTCCAACATTACACCTTTGGGAACTGTAATGAGTCCCTGCTTACATGTGCAATTGCTAGCATTATCAGTATGGAAAACAAAATCCTTAGAAGATCCATTACTCACGAAAGCATTAGTAAGTGTTCTACTGCTGTTAATTCTAAGGTCTATGTGCCCAGATTTTCTTCATTTCCCCACCAGACGTGTGTCTGATTCTTCACGGATGCACTGCAACTCGTGAGGGAAGGATCTATATAAATTCCTTGTATATAAGAAAACCTGTAATTCAAAAATTTTGGATCTGAATAGAAACTACCTCAGATTTATCAGAATTAATGATTAGTCCTTTGAAGGAATACTCTTGTATTAGACAAACTTTCTTCGATTGAGATGTCGTCTTATAGATATGAACTCTTTTCCTCCAAGAGAGACCGCCACTGGTCTCAATATTATTGTGAATATAATAGAAGCTGCTAAAATAATCCAAATGGCAGTACCATAAACATTTTCTTGTCGATTGGAAACAAATCCACAGCTTTTTCTGTAAAAGAGGTAAACATTGGCGTTTTAAATTCTAATGTTCCTTTAAATGAAGCTGAAATTAGGGTTGTTAGGACCGCGACTGTCGCATTGACCCCCGAAAGGTAGCGAATTGGTCGCCGCGTTTGACCGCAGATCATGGGATTACGTGATAAAAATCTCAGAACTTAGCCCTAGAGTCAGATGGATAGGCAATCAGCTCTCGAATCTTGAACTCCAAATTCTTCTAATTTTGGTTGGATGTCTGCACCAAATCAGATACTGCAGGCGTAGTCACGGCTACAGAGTGAGTACACTTAGTGTCTGACGGAATTTTATCCCGTTTCCATAGTGGGATTATTTCCCCGGATAGCCTCAGCTGCGGAAATAACAATTGATCTAAAAAGGCAAAAAGAACTGTTAAGCAAGCCGTCTTACAGTATGCAGCATGAGTTGGATCAAAGACTCGATTAGAGGCTCGATCAACGCTCAGCGGCGCGGTTCTTGGACTTCAGGTTAGCTCGACTAGAGACTTGACTAAATCCTTCGGTTCGTGATCCGAAACCTCCACCCGATCTGATACTACAGGAGTAGTAAAAGGAACAGAGTAAGTAATCTGACCGTTCGATGGAATCGTCTCCCTTTCGAAAGCGGAATTCATAGATAACTCCAGCAACCGGATTATCATGCTGTCAGGCCAGTCACTTGATACAGCAACACAGTTGGCTTAGAGACTCGATCGGTGTTCCGTGGCACGCGGTTTCTGGTCTCTTGAGTGGAAGCCTCGCAGCAAGGAAGATCCACGGGAGGCCAAGGCACGGGACCGAGCTCGGATCCCGGAACTTAAGTTGACTAGGAACATGACCAACGCTCAGCAGCGCGGTTCCTGGTTTCCTAGGTTAAGTCAACTAGAGGCTCGACCGGAACTCAGCGGCCCGGTTAATAACCTCTTAGGTTAGGTCGACCAGAAACTCGACCGGAACTCAGCGGCCCGGTTCATGGTTTCTTAGGTTAGGTCGACAAGAGACTCGACCGGAACTCAGCGGCCCGGTTCATGGTCTCTTCGCGCTGTCTTGCCTCGACGCTCCTGAGAGCGGAGGACGAGAAGTGCTAGCGGAGTAAACTCGCGCTTTGTTACAATCTCGACGCTGTCAACAGCGGAGATTCTGTTCGCCAAGCTCAACACTAAAAGGTAGTGGAGTACGGATACGTATTGAATCCGTAGCGAGAGGACCTGTTTGTCGCTTACTTCAAGACCTGACCAACACTCAGCGGTGCGGTTCTGCGTCTAAAGCGAACGGGCTGCTTATTCCTCGACGATGTGTTGTCCCTCTGCGCACCGACTCCCCACTTTAAAGCTCCCTGGTACAGACAATAAAGATGGACATCTCAAAGTGTCCGTTAATATCGCGATATTTTGTCACTGCCTGGCAAAGGTAGCGAATTTTATCGCGACGAGGTCCTGCAGCTGATCGCCGTCGCCGTGGAAACCGCCGGAGGCAATGGAGGTGCCGGCGGCGGCGGCAGTAACGGTAGCGGCGGCGCCATTCTTCACGCAGACGTCACTGCGCTCCTTCTTAACACGTCTACCGTCAAACGCGCTCTCAGGCAAAAATAAACGTCGGCCACCTTCGCATCCGGAAGCGTCCGGAATCTTTATATCGCGTTTGCTAACGACGCCTCCGCCCGCGCCCCGCTGGCACTCGTGGCTCGACGACGACTCTCGCGGGGCGAGATCGCGATCTAGGCCAGCGCCCAGGACTCAACGAGGGGCGCTTGGTGCTCGTCAGCGGGATTGACATCGAGCGGCGGTGCCGATAATGCGACGACCGCCACGAAATTCCCCGCGAGTCGGACCACGCGCGACGGAAAACGTCGCCGCGACCGACGCCACGCGCAACGGAAAACGTCGCGTCGCCGCGACCGACAACACCGTCGGGCGGCATCATCCTTGTCGCCGTCGCCGTCGTTGTGAAACGATCAACGCGGTCGACGCGCCGGCTGCATGCAGGAACAGCACGAGAATCGCCATCGGCGAATTGCGGACGGCTGACATACCGCCGTTATGGAATTAGATAATACATACGTGCTTTTCGATGAATACGACTATGCACGTCCATAGAACTCTGAACACAGAATCTGAAGAGTCTCGCGAATTGTCTCGCGAACGCTTCAGGAATGATTAAGTACGTTTCAAGAAACATTTTCTGGAACGTTTATTATAACCTAAAAACTTGCTTGTGCTCGGGACCACAACAAGAAACACAATGAGG
Organism: Leptothorax acervorum; assembly: GCA_035220615.1. Classification (NCBI taxonomy): domain Eukaryota; kingdom Metazoa; phylum Arthropoda; class Insecta; order Hymenoptera; family Formicidae; genus Leptothorax; species Leptothorax acervorum. Next base: position 84,278 of record JASTWQ010000598.1, read on the forward strand.
TGACGAGCGCCGCGCGCGCTGGAGGCTCCCTCAGTCTAGTGACTTTTATTTTTGGAGGGAGCTTTAAACTGCTTGTTGTAAAGGACTGGATGAGACACAACTACATCTATTCTACTTGGACGAAAGGTAGGAGCATAATACTTATATTTGGAAGCATTCGCAAGAGTCGCATGCTTTTAAGTGATATTTGTCTGTTCCATTAATCTGCGTGTATGTGTAGCAATAATGATTCGAAGTTTGCTAGATAGTTTGGGAATGCCGGAAGAAATTATATTGCTCATATAGTAGAAATATAATTTTGCTCATGTAACAAAATTATATTGTTAATACAGCACCAAGAATATGATAACCGAGGACGAACTAACATCAGATCACACTTCTTTATGGACTTAGCGTGCGTATGTGCGGCCATAGATGCAAGGAATCTGCGCGATGGTTATTGTCCTCTTTTGTCATCTTTCTTCGCTTGTCAGTGAAGCGACACTGGCGACAGAGGCTAGCAAGCAGTAGTTTTGCTCCGATAGCAAATGTATTTGCTAAGAATACATTATTTTGCTTCAGTAGCAAATTAACGTGATTCTAAAGACAATTACATTTAGCAAATTTTTTCTATTCTCACAACAAAACAGATTTTGCTCTAATAACGAATAATTCGTAAAATTAGTTCCGTTAACTAAATTTTGTTGCTGTCACTACGAATATGCAACAGCAATGACGATTTTGCTAAAACAGTAGAATTATTTTTTTCCGTGAAAATTCTGGGAAATCGAGAAATAGGTATCCTAGTCGCGAGATGGTAAAATTGTCAAATGAAGAACAGGCATGTGAAAGAATATTTAAAGAAACGTATACTCGAGATAATAACGGCAGATTTATAATTAGATTACCATTTCGTGAAAATAAAGAGAAACTCGGTAAATCACGAGCAATTGCAGAAAAACGATTAATATATTTAGAGCGAAAATTCAAATGTAATAGATATTTTGAGAAATTATACAAAGAATTTATGCAAGAATAGATTTAAAGCACATGACTGTTCTTCCAACTAATTCGGATGAAACCGAGAACGCTGTTTATTTACCGCATCACGGGGTGCTCCGAAAGTCGGCTGTCAGTACCTACGAAGCTACGCGTTGTTTTTAATGCCTCATCCAAAACAAGCTCGGGCCTATCATTGAATGATACATTAAGGGTCGATTCACACTATCGGTCCGCTCACGTTCCGCTCACGGTCAATCGGGTCAATTCTTTCATTGTTTATAATACATGTATCCACACACAAGACACACAATGAAAGACTTGCGGCAGACAACAAAAGAATTGACCGTGAGCGGACCGATAGTGTGAATCGACTCTAATGGTAAAAGTCACGTTACAAGTCCCGATCGTCAATATTGTATTACGGTTTCGAATCTATCCGATTGTATTGACGGCCGATTTGCAAAAAATGTACAGACAAAAATACACGACGATGATCGAAATTATCAGAGAATTTTATGGCGTTTTTCTCCTGACGAACAAATGCTAGAGTATCAATTAAATACTGTAACTTATGGGCAATCGAGTGCTTCGTTTTTAGCCATAAGAAGCGTACAAACAACAATTAGCTAGCGAAGAAAAAAGCAATATGCGAGATTCATATGTGGACGATGTCTTAACAGGAGTAAAGACCATCGATGAGGAAGAGGCGCTAATTAATGAGCTAACAGAACTATTAAAATTAGGTCAATTTGAATTGCACAAGTAGCGATCGAATATTGGGGTATTATTTGGGGCGAATAGTGCGAGCGATTTTCAAACGATTAGCAATGATCGCGATATTGTGAAGACTCTCGGACTGCGATGAGTCCCAGAGAGTGACATGCTTCAATTTGAATCAGAAATCGTGCGCAATTCGAAGACGAAGCGAGAGGTGTTGTCGTCAATTTCAAAATTATTCAATCCTTTAATTAGGATTAGCTAGTCCGATAATGCAGGTTAGAGCTAAATTCATTATGCAGCGTATATGACAATTAAAGCTCAGGTGGAATGATGAGTTGACACCAGACTTGCAGCAGGCATGGCTGGAATACACTCAAGATTTAGCAGAAATTTATACTATACAAATTCCGAGACAAGTTATAGGTTGTCGAGAACAGCGTCTTATTAATTTACATGCATTTTGCACTGCCTCTGAGCGGGCTTACGGCGCTTGCAAGAGCGGATCCTAGGGCCGGGGGGGGGGGGGGGCGGGTAAAATCCTCCCTTGGTGTCAAAAAAAATATTGCAATACTCAGTTCAAAATTTCGCATAATTTTAAAAGAGTGTATCTCCGCGAAAAATTGTCGTATTTGACAATTTTTTTTATTTTAAATGGCAGTCTCTACTTTAAGAAACTTTCGTTAGATTTTTATTTTATCATTTTCCCCTCCCGTCATTTCTTCAACAGTAAGGACGTGTTTTTTCTCCAAAAATTGCATAGTTTGACGCACTGTATGAGGTGGAATAAATTTTTTTCGCAAATGTCATGTTAACTATCGTAAAATATGGACTTTTACCTACAAATTAAAAGAAAATTGAAGTTTGTACAATTTTTTCTCGTGGAGTTACGGCATATCAAAGGATAGTGGGTAAAATAGGCCGATTTTTGCCTAAAAAGTGTAACGTACCGTACATGTAATCTTATGTTTTTTGGATCGCTGAATACGACTTATTTCGTGATCAAAATTCGCTTTAAAGGTGTCGAAATAAATCACTTTTAAATTAAAAATGACTTATTTCGACCCCTTTAAAGCGAATTTTGACCACTTTCCCACGAGTTTAGACGGATAAAAATGCTACCATCGTATTCAGCGACCCAAAAAACATAAAATTACATGTATAACTTACGTTACACTTTTTAGGCAAAAATCGGCCTATTTTACTCACCCTCCTTTAATACGCCGTAATTCCACGAAAAAAATCGTACGGACCTTCTTTCTCTTAATTTGTAAATAAAAGTCCATATTTTACGTCTTTAATACGATAGTTGTCATGACATTCGCGAAAAAAATTTATTCCAACCCGTAGAATGCGTCAAACTGTAATTTTTTTAAGAAAAAACACGTCCTTACTTTTGAAAAGATGACGGAAGGAGGGGAGGCTAAAATCAAAATTTAACGAAAGTTTCTTAAAGTAGAGACTTTGCACTTTAAAATAAAAAAATTTTTTTTAAATACAATTTTTTGCAGAGACAGTTACGCTTATTTGAAATTATGGGAAATTTTGATATAAATTGAGTGTTGCAATAACTTTTTTAACAACTGTATTTTAAAAATATAGCAAAAATTTTTTAAACATTAAAGTAGTACCAGAAGTTTCACTACGTTCTCGTCGTTGATCTTAAAGTAAAAACTAAGCGTGATAGGTACTAACAATAAAAAAAATATCAAACCAAATAATTTTGTCGAACCCCCCCCCCCCCCCCCCCCATGATCGACGTCAGGATCCGCCCTCGCGCTTGTGTGTATATATACAGGCGGTAGACAATTTAAATAGAAGCGTCTCACAATTATTATGTGCCAAGTCGCGTGTGGCTCCGATAAGCGGAGCAACGATCCCTAGATTGGAACTTTGCGGAGCGGTAGTATTGGATAATTTGGGCCGAAGTGTTCACGATTCATTGAGCATCAAAATTGACAATATACTATACATTATACGCATGGAGCGATTCACCTAGATCGCAGGTGATGCCAGTCGTAAAAAAACGTTTATTTCGAACAGAATTAACAAGATACAATCAATTTTATCTGGGAATCATTGGAATTATATTGTAAGCAAGGAGGATCCAGCTGATTTAATTTCGCGCGGTGCAAGCTTGACACACTTAAAATCGAATTCGTTATAGTGATCGGGGCCACCTTGGCTTCTAGGATTTGTCGGAACTTCGCGGCATCATTCTCAGAATTATGAACTGGCCGAGTAAGAAATAAAAGTCATGCAATCGAATGAAAGACGCAAGTCTTTGTTATTCGAGATAAGTCCAAGTCGTTAATCGAGACAATTTTATACAAGTTTTTATCCATAACAAAAATGGTATGTGAAAAAGTACCAGCATGGTGTTGCCGGTTCATTGCAAATTGCAGACTCAAGTCATCAGGTCGTCATTTGGGGCAAAATTATCCGTAAATGAAATTCAGCTATTGCAATAAAAATAATTAAGCAAATTTAAAGGGATTTTTTTGCAAGGAATGGCAGGACATATCTGAGAATGGCCAGGTCGAAGCAAACATCATTGCGTTGGCAAGTTTAAGTCCATTCATATAGATCAAGACGGAATTCTCAGGGTGGACGGCCGATTGCAAAAATCTTCATTAGCTTACGCGAAAAACTGCCCTATTTTACTGCCTGCTAAATGTCAATTCACAATATATTTATTCGAAAGAGAACACCGTCGCGCATGCTCCATGCGGGCCCATAGGCTTTACTTTTTTCGATTCGAGAAAGGTACTGGCCTTTAAATGGTCGCAATATCGCTCGAAAGGTGGTTCGTGAATGCGTTACGTGTTTCAAAAATAATTCGAAACTATTGACACAAATAATGGGAACATTGCCTTCAGAAAGAATAAGATGCCAACGAGAGTGTTTTCTGTTATAGTCATTGCGATTAAATACGCGGGGCCGATTAATACCATAATAAGTAGAGGCAGAGGACGAAAGACCAACAAGTCTTATTTATTGAATTATTATTTATATACAACCAAATTAAATTTCTTAAATCGACGTAACTGGCAATCGTTCCTGACGGTCATAATCGTCAGGACTTTTTAGACCAAGATTCTGGTCTTTCCGTCAGGAACGATTGCCAGTTACGTCGATTTAAGAAATTTAATTTGGTTGATTATACACTGGCGAAGTAAATGTGTTTCATCGTATTATTTATATGTTTCTTGACAAAGGCGATTCATTTGGAGACAGTTAGTCAGTTATCAGCGCTGCATTTTTGGCTGCGTTGCGTCGTTTTGCGGGTAGACGTGGATATGCCCCCAAAAAATTTATAGCGATAACGCGACTAATTTTGTAGGTGCAAGGCGAAAACTCACGGAGTTGTATAAAACGATGAGAACCACATTTAGTAAATCCATCGACGAATACTGCGCATCAAATAACATTCAATGGAGTTTTATTCCACCCCATGCTCCCCATATGGGCGGCTTTTAGGAAGCAGGCATAAAGTCTTGCAAGTATTACCTGAAGCGAGTAATTGGTGAAACGATACTCACGTTTGAGGAGCTCAGCACGGTTTTGGTTCAGAAAGGCATGCCAAAATTCGAGACCGCTGTGTCAGTTGTCATCGGGTTTAAATGAATTGCAACCATTAACGCCCGCATATTTTTTAATAGGAGAGCCACTTACAAATTTATCAGATATCAATTTTACCGAGAGTTTTATTAATAGACTAAGCCGATGACTGATATACTTCAGCGTCTAACTCAACATTTTTGGAAACATTGGAGCGTTGAATATCTCTAGTCGCTTCAAGGGAAATGTAAATGGACAGTGAGAATAAACTGTTTATTCTCACGCTGGCTGAAAACATGCGTGTTAATCGAATTAACGGCCAACCTTTCTGTAAATTTATTTTGCGTAACTTCGGGTATTTGGCAATGACGGCTCTGAACGCATGAATGAATATTAATAAAAGAATTATCAGGATATCCGCGTAACTGATTTTTCTCAAAAACTGTAGATTCTATGATATTCTTCCGCAGCATTTAAACTGTTTACTTTATGATTTTTCTTTTTTTTTCAACATCGTGAGTTGTGTTTGTTTTAGCTTGTTACGATACCCATGTATGCGTGCATATTTTTGTATTAAATGCGTTTTGACTTACTATCACTGAGGAGAGCCCGATTTAGGGCTGAAACGTTTAATTTTTTAATGTATTGTCTGTCGAATGTTGAAAATACATTTTTTCGCATACTACACCTAGCGTCCGCTTTTATAGCCCGTTATTTTACTAATTTTGTTATTGTCAAAGCCTTATCATATATTTGTTTACTATTTCTTGTTTCTGTGCAGATAATTCTGTAATTCGCGAAAGTATTTTGTGGCTTAAAAGTAATCAGTCATCATTGCAATTAGTTGAAAATTATTGGAAAGTAACTGTAGCATACAGACGAAATCAAATACAAAAATTTTCAAATAAAACTGTTGAAGAAATTTTTACTCAGTGACCTATTTTGAAACATCCTACAACATATACATTGATTGAAGAAGATTTTACATATCTCAAGTTAACATCAGAGGATTGTATAAAGAATTGGTTTAACTTTTTTTCTAAAATTCAGGAAATTTGTCCTGTTAAAGAAGAAAAAATTGTGAGCAAGTTACATTTTCTATTCGATGCAGATGATTTAACAGATGGTAAGTTTACAAAAAGATGTATATGTTTACACGAAATTATTTACTTTGTATGTTTTTAAACGCTAAAGTTGTAATACAAGTTTTGTTGTTATTTTATCTCATTCCTCCAAAAGGGAGAATTCGCATTAAAAAAGAACATTTTAAATCATCTATAAGTGAATGTAAAAATAGCATGATAGTACATGCAAAGGTAAAAAGTTTTCGATGTGTGTGTATTTTGCATATATTACTGCTATGTATATTATTAAAAAATACATACGAAAAATTATATAATACATGTTCGCAAATTCTGCTTTTACAGAAAAGTTGCAAGCTGATTGGCTCTCATATGGCTTTTAACCAATCAACTTGCAACTTTTCTGTAAAAGCAGAATTTGCGCATACGTTTCTCTTGCGAATGAGTTCAAGAATCGAGCCTCTGTTTGTTTTGCGGTAATAATTCTTTAACAGTTACATGTCTCATAGCACATTTTTGCGTTGTGATATAATATAAATTTATTATAAATATAAATTTATGAAGGTACGCATACAATTGTCTTGTTTACATATAAAAGTAGAATGTGATGCGTTGTGCACCATTTTTGTGGCAAACTTTGTTTATTATATAATTAACAAATATTTGGCAATGAGTTCTGCATGCAGCGATAGAGTAAGGTCGTATTAATAGGAAAATACGGGATATGTTGAGTTGCTCAATTGTATAGAGATTAGATTTGGTGATCGCGAAACCGCAAGGCGTGGGGCTCGTAACATGAGATACTCAGGGTACTCCTGGATTGCTGGAGTATGAAAGTTATTGTACAGTAATAAAATAAAAGAAAATACTATATTAACGTTAAGGGAAGGTTTATACGAAATTATAAGTGTGTGCTGACTTTGATTTGAAGGGGAAGGGTGGAGGGGGCAAATTAGGTACAATATTGGGTATAAGTGTGGTTACGATTGTTGCAAATGTGCTTCTCCATTACATTTGTCTTTCAGAAACTTTAAATAAAGTTGTCTAATTACAATATGATGTATTTTGCACTTTATTAGCGATTTCCCGGGGTCTCTTATATTAAGCGCATACTTTTTCGATTTTCCCGAAAGCTCATTTTTTACATTTTTCTAATTTTCAGAAAAATCAATATTAAAATTAAATTTTACATTTCAGCATCTTAAAGCTTATTAAATTTCCTTCAAAATGACACTATATTTTTCAATTCTGCCCATAGACTTCCGGCAATCACACAAAATAGATGTGGTATCTCATAATCGGGGACTTTCCTCTACATATATTTATTGGTTTTCAAAAAGTTAAAGACGTTTTTATAAATTTTATAGATTGGAGTATGGTAAAAGATTAAAATATATAAATACAATATAATTGGCCATGAGAGTCAAACGCGGTACTTAGTGCGTATTTTTAATCAAACTGATTAAATTATATTCCGTAAGTTTCCAACATATTATAACTGCGCGCCGATTATTTGTCGGACTTTAAACACAGCTATCATTGGAACATTAAAAATTCCCTGTCCCTTCCCTAATTAAATCAATATCGATTTAATATTAAAATCACTGTAAAAACTTATTGCGAAAAATATTACCCCAGCCAGGGTTCTAACCTGGAATCTCCCGCATTCCGTTCGGGTGTCTTAACCAATTCGACTACCGGGGCATGTGGTAATATTTATCGCAATAACCAGATAATAATAATTTGAAACGTCTTTCTCAGGCGACGTGAATAAACAATAAATTCTTAAGGACTCTCGAAAATTCAAATACAATATAATTGGCCATGAGAGTCAAACGCGGTACTTAGTGCGTATTTTTAATCAAACTGATTAAATTATATTCCGTAAGTTTCCAACATATTATAACTGCGCGCCGATTATTTGTCGGACTTTAAACACAGCTATCATTGGAACATTAAAAATTCCCTGTCCCTTCCCTAATTAAATCAATATCGATTTAATATTAAAATCACTGTAAAAACTTATTGCGAAAAATATTACCCCAGCCAGGGTTCGAACCTGGAATCTCCCGCATTCCGTTCGGGTGTCTTAACCAATTCGACTACCGGGGCATGTGGTAATATTTATCGCAATAACCAGATAATAATAATTTGAACGTCTTTCTCAGGCGACGTGAATAAACAATAAATTCTTAAGGACTCTCGAAAATTCAAATACAATATAATTGGCCATGAGAGTCAAACGCGGTACTTAGTGCGTATTTTTAATCAAACTGATTAAATTATATTCCGTAAGTTTCCAACATATTATAACTGCGCGCCGATTATTTGTCGGACTTTAAACACAGCTATCATTGGAACATTAAAAATTCCCTGTCCCTTCCCTAATTAAATCAATATCGATTTAATATTAAAATCACTGTAAAAACTTATTGCGAAAAATATTACCCCAGCCAGGGTTCGAACCTGGAATCTCCCGCATTCCGTTCGGGTGTCTTAACCAATTCGACTACCGGGGCATGTGGTAATATTTATCGCAATAACCAGATAATAATAATTTGAACGTCTTTCTCAGGCGACGTGAATAAACAATAAATTCTTAAGGACTCTCGAAAATTCAAATACAATATAATTGGCCATGAGAGTCAAACGCGGTACTTAGTGCGTATTTTTAATCAAACTGATTAAATTATATTCCGTAAGTTTCCAACATATTATAACTGCGCGCCGATTATTTGTCGGACTTTAAACACAGCTATCATTGGAACATTAAAAATTCCCTGTCCCTTCCCTAATTAAATCAATATCGATTTAATATTAAAATCACTGTAAAAACTTATTGCGAAAAATATTACCCCAGCCAGGGTTCTAACCTGGAATCTCCCGCATTCCGTTCGGGTGTCTTAACCAATTCGACTACCGGGGCATGTGGTAATATTTATCGCAATAACCAGATAATAATAATTTGAACGTCTTTCTCAGGCGACGTGAATAAACAATAAATTCTTAAGGACTCTCGAAAATTCAAATACAATATAATTGGCCATGAGAGTCAAACGCGGTACTTAGTGCGTATTTTTAATCAAACTGATTAAATTATATTCCGTAAGTTTCCAATATATTATAACTGCGCGCCGATTATTTGTCGGACTTTAAACACAGCTATCATTGGAACATTAAAAATTCCCTGTCCCTTCCCTAATTAAATCAATATCGATTTAATATTAAAATCACTGTAAAAACTTATTGCGAAAAATATTACCCCAGCCAGGGTTCGAACCTGGAATCTCCCGCATTCCGTTCGCGTGTCTTAACCAATTCGACTACCGGGGCATGTGGTAATATTTATCGCAATAACCAGATAATAATAATTTGAACGTCTTTCTCAGGCGACGTGAATAAACAATAAATTCTTAAGGACTCTCGAAAATTCAAATACAATATAATTGGCCATGAGAGTCAAACGCGGTACTTAGTGCGTATTTTTAATCAAACTGATTAAATTATATTCCGTAAGTTTCCAACATATTATAACTGCGCGCCGATTATTTGTCGGACTTTAAACACAGCTATCATTGGAACATTAAAAATTCCCTGTCCCTTCCCTAATTAAATCAATATCGATTTAATATTAAAATCACTGTAAAAACTTATTGCGAAAAATATTACCCCAGCCAGGGTTCTAACCTGGAATCTCCCGCATTCCGTTCGGGTGTCTTAACCAATTCGACTACCGGGGCATGTGGTAATATTTATCGCAATAACCAGATAATAATAATTTGAACGTCTTTCTCAGGCGACGTGAATAAACAATAAATTCTTAAGGACTCTCGAAAATTCAAATACAATATAATTGGCCATGAGAGTCAAACGCGGTACTTAGTGCGTATTTTTAATCAAACTGATTAAATTATATTCCGTAAGTTTCCAACATATTATAACTGCGCGCCGATTATTTGTCGGACTTTAAACACAGCTATCATTGGAACATTAAAAATTCCCTGTCCCTTCCCTAATTAAATCAATATCGATTTAATATTAAAATCACTGTAAAAACTTATTGCGAAAAATATTACCCCAGCCAGGGTTCGAACCTGGAATCTCCCGCATTCCGTTCGGGTGTCTTAACCAATTCGACTACCGGGGCATGTGGTAATATTTATCGCAATAACCAGATAATAATAATTTGAACGTCTTTCTCAGGCGACGTGAATAAACAATAAATTCTTAAGGACTCTCGAAAATTCAAATACAATATAATTGGCCATGAGAGTCAAACGCGGTACTTAGTGCGTATTTTTAATCAAACTGATTAAATTATATTCCGTAAGTTTCCAATATATTATAACTGCGCGCCGATTATTTGTCGGACTTTAAACACAGCTATCATTGGAACATTAAAAATTCCCTGTCCCTTCCCTAATTAAATCAATATCGATTTAATATTAAAATCACTGTAAAAACTTATTGCGAAAAATATTACCCCAGCCAGGGTTCGAACCTGGAATCTCCCGCATTCCGTTCGGGTGTCTTAACCAATTCGACTACCGGGGCATGTGGTAATATTTATCGCAATAACCAGATAGTAATAATTTGAACGTCTTTCTCAGGCGACGTGAATAAACAATAAATTCTTAAGGACTCTCGAAAATTCAAATACAATATAATTGGCCATGAGAGTCAAACGCGGTACTTAGTGCGTATTTTTAATCAAACTGATTAAATTATATTCCGTAAGTTTCCAATATATTATAACTGCGCGCCGATTATTTGTCGGACTTTAAACACAGCTATCATTGGAACATTAAAAATTCCCTGTCCCTTCCCTAATTAAATCAATATCGATTTAATATTAAAATCACTGTAAAATCTTATTGCGAAAAATATTACCCCAGTCAGGGTTCTAACCTGAAATCTCCCGCATTCCGTTCGGGTGTCTTAACCAATTCGACTACCGGGGCATGTGGTAATATTTATCGCAATAACCAGATAATAATAATTTGAACGTCTTTCTCAGGCGACGTGAATAAACAATAAATTCTTAAGGACTCTCGAAAATTCAAATACAATATAATTGGCCATGAGAGTCAAACGCGGTACTTAGTGCGTATTTTTAATCAAACTGATTAAATTATATTCCGTAAGTTTCCAACATATTCTAACTGCGCGCCGATTATTTGTCGGACTTTAAACACAGCTATCATTGGAACATTAAAAATTCCCTGTCCCTTCCCTAATTAAATCAATATCTATTTAATATTAAAATTATTGTAAAAACTTATTGCGAAAAATATTACCCCAGCCAGGGTTCGAACCTGGAATCTCTCGCATTCCGTTCGGGTGTCTTAACCAATTCGACTACCGGGGCATGTGGTAATATTTATCGCAATAACCAGATAGTAATAATTTGAACGTCTTTCTCAGGCGACGTGAATAAACAATAAATTCTTAAGGACTCTCGAAAATTCAAATACAATATAATTGGCCATGAGAGTCAAACGCGGTACTTAGTGCGTATTTTTAATAAAACTGATTAAATTATATTCCGTAAGTTTCCAACATATTATAACTGCGCGCCGATTATTTGTCGGACTTTAAACACAGCTATCATTGGAACATTAAAAATTCCCTGTCCCTTCCCTAATTAAATCAATATCGATTTAATATTAAAATCACTGTAAAAACTTATTGCGAAAAATATTACCCCAGCCAGGGTTCGAACCTGGAATCTCCCGCATTCCGTTCGGGTGTCTTAACCAATTCGACTACCGGGGCATGTGGTAATATTTATCGCAATAACCAGATAGTAATAATTTGAACGTCTTTCTCAGGCGACGTGAATAAACATAAATTCTTAAGGACTCTCGAAAATTCAAATACAATATAATTGGCCATGAGAGTCAAACGCGGTACTTAGTGCGTATTTTTAATCAAACTGATTAAATTATATTCCGTAAGTTTCCAACATATTCATAACTGCGCGCCGATTATTTGTCGGACTTTAAACACAGCTATCATTGGAACATTAAAAATTCCCTGTCCCTTCCCTAATTAAATCAATATCGATTTAATATTAAAATCACTGTAAAATCTTATTGCGAAAAATATTACCCCAGCCAGGGTTCTAACCTGGAATCTCCCGCATTCCGTTCGGGTGTCTTAACCAATTCGACTACCGGGGCATGTGGTAATATTTATCGCAATAACCAGATAATAATAATTTGAACGTCTTTCTCAGGCGACGTGAATAAACAATAAATTCTTAAGGACTCTCGAAAATTCAAATACAATATAATTGGCCATGAGAGTCAAACGCGGTACTTAGTGCGTATTTTTAATCAAACTGATTAAATTATATTCCGTAAGTTTCCAACATATTATAACTGCGCGCCGATTATTTGTCGGACTTTAAACACAGCTATCATTGGAACATTAAAAATTCCCTGTCCCTTCCCTAATTAAATCAATATCGATTTAATATTAAAATCACTGTAAAAACTTATTGCGAAAAATATTACCCCAGCCAGGGTTCGAACCTGGAATCTCCCGCATTCCGTTCGGGTGTCTTAACCAATTCGACTACCGGGGCATGTGGTAATATTTATCGCAATAACCAGATAATAATAATTTGAACGTCTTTCTCAGGCGACGTGAATAAACAATAAATTCTTAAGGACTCTCGAAAATTCAAATACAATATAATTGGCCATGAGAGTCAAACGCGGTACTTAGTGCGTATTTTTAATCAAACTGATTAAATTATATTCCGTAAGTTTCCAACATATTATAACTGCGCGCCGATTATTTGTCGGACTTTAAACACAGCTATCATTGGAACATTAAAAATTCCCTGTCCCTTCCCTAATTAAATCAATATCGATTTAATATTAAAATCACTGTAAAAACTTATTGCGAAAAATATTACCCCAGCCAGGGTTCGAACCTGGAATCTCCCGCATTCCGTTCGCGTGTCTTAACCAATTCGACTACCGGGGCATGTGGTAATATTTATCGCAATAACCAGATAATAATAATTTGAACGTCTTTCTCAGGCGACGTGAATAAACAATAAATTCTTAAGGACTCTCGAAAATTCAAATACAATATAATTGGCCATGAGAGTCAAACGCGGTACTTAGTGCGTATTTTTAATCAAACTGATTAAATTATATTCCGTAAGTTTCCAACATATTATAACTGCGCGCCGATTATTTGTCGGACTTTAAACACAGCTATCATTGGAACATTAAAAATTCCCTGTCCCTTCCCTAATTAAATCAATATCGATTTAATATTAAAATCACTGTAAAAACTTATTGCGAAAAATATTACCCCAGCCAGGGTTCGAACCTGGAATCTCCCGCATTCCGTTCGGGTGTCTTACCAATTCGACTACCGGGGCATGTGGTAATATTTATCGCAATAACCAGATAATAATAATTTGAACGTCTTTCTCAGGCGACGTGACTAAACAGTACATTCTTAAGGACTCTCGAAAATTCAAATACAATATAATTGGCCATGAGAGTCAAACGCGGTACTTAGTGCGTATTTTTAATCAAACTGATTAAATTATATTCCGTAAGTTTCCAACATATTATAACTGCGCGCCGATTATTTGTCGGACTTTAAACAGAGCTATCACTGGAACATTAAAAATTCCCTGTCTCTTCCCTAATTAAATCAATATCGATTTAATATTAAAATTACTGTAAAAACTTATTGCGAAAAATATTACCCCAGCCAGGGTTCTAACCTGGAATCTCCCGCATTCCGTTCGGGTGTCTTAACCAATTCGACTACCGGGGCATGTGGTAATATTTATCGCAATAACCAGATAATAATAATTTGAACGTCTTTCTCAGGCGACGTGAATAAACAATAAATTCTTAAGGACTCTCGAAAATTCAAATACAATATAATTGGCCATGAGAGTCAAACGCGGTACTTAGTGCGTATTTTTAATCAAACTGATTAAATTATATTCCGTAAGTTTCCAATATATTATAACTGCGCGCCGATTATTTGTCGGACTTTAAACACAGCTATCATTGGAACATTAAAAATTCCCTGTCCCTTCCCTAATTAAATCAATATCGATTTAATATTAAAATCACTGTAAAAACTTATTGCGAAAAATATTACCCCAGCCAGGGTTCGAACCTGGAATCTCCCGCATTCCGTTCGCGTGTCTTAACCAATTCGACTACCGGGGCATGTGGTAATATTTATCGCAATAACCAGATAATAATAATTTGAACGTCTTTCTCAGGCGACGTGAATAAACAATAAATTCTTAAGGACTCTCGAAAATTCAAATACAATATAATTGGCCATGAGAGTCAAACGCGGTACTTAGTGCGTATTTTTAATCAAACTGATTAAATTATATTGCGTAAGTTTCCAACATATTATAACTGCGCGCCGATTATTTGTCGGACTTTAAACACAGCTATCATTGAAACATTAAAAATTCCCTGTCCCTTCCCTAATTAAATCAATATCGATTAAATATTAAAATCACTGTAAAAACTTATTGCGAAAAATATTACCCCAGCCAGGGTTCGAACCTTGAATCTCCCGCATTCCGTTCGGGTGTCTTAACCAATTCGACTACCGGGGCATGTGGTAATATTTATCGCAATAACCAGATAGTAATAATCTGAACGTCTTTCTCAGGCGACGTGAATAAACAGTAAATTCTTAAGGACTCTCAAAAATTCAAATACAATATAATTTGCCATGCGAGTCAAACGCGGTACTTAGTGCGTATTTTTAATCAAACTGATTAAATTATATTCCGTAAGTTTCCAACATATCATAACTGCGCGCCGATTATTTGTCGGACTTTAAACACAGCTATCATTGGAACATTAAAAATTCCCTGTCCCTTCCCTAATTAAATCAATATCGATTTAATATTAAAATCACTGTAAAATCTTATTGCGAAAAATATTACCCCAGTCAGGGTTCTAACCTGAAATCTCCCGCATTCCGTTCGGGTGTCTTAACCAATTCGACTACCGGGGCATGTGGTAATATTTATCGCAATAACCAGATAATAATAATTTGAACGTCTTTCTCAGGCGACGTGAATAAACAATAAATTCTTAAGGACTCTCGAAAATTCAAATACAATATAATTGGCCATGAGAGTCAAACGCGGTACTTAGTGCGTATTTTTAATCAAACTGATTAAATTATATTCCGTAAGTTTCCAACATATTATAACTGCGCGCCGATTATTTGTCGGACTTTAAACACAGCTATCATTGGAACATTAAAAATTCCCTGTCCCTTCCCTAATTAAATCAATATCGATTTAATATTAAAATCACTGTAAAAACTTATTGCGAAAAATATTACCACAGCCAGGGTTCAAACCTGGAATCTCTCGCATTCCGTTCGGGTGTCTTAACCAATTCGACTACCGGGGCATGTGGTAATATTTATCGCAATAACCAGATAGTAATAATTTGAACGTCTTTCTCAGGCGACGTGAATAAACAATAAATTCTTAAGGACTCTCGAAAATTCAAATACAATATAATTGGCCATGAGAGTCAAACGCGGTACTTAGTGCGTATTTTTAATCAAACTGATTAAATTATATTCCGTAAGTTTCCAATATATTATAACTGCGCGCCGATTATTTGTCGGACTTTAAACACAGCTATCATTGGAACATTAAAAATTCCCTGTCACTTCCCTAATTAAATCAATATCGATTTAATATTAAAATCACTGTAAAAACTTATTGCGAAAAATATTACCCCAGCCAGGGTTCAAACCTGGAATCTCCCGCATTCCGTTCGCGTGTCTTAACCAATTCGACTACCGGGGCATGTGGTAATATTTATCGCAATAACCAGATAATAATAATTTGAACGTATTTCTCAGGCGACGTGAATAAACAATAAATTCTTAAGGACTCTCGAAAATTCAAATACAATATAATTGGCCATGAGAGTCAAACGCGGTACTTAGTGCGTATTTTTAATCAAACTGATTAAATTATATTCCGTAAGTTTCCAACATATTATAACTGCGCGCCGATTATTTGTCGGACTTTAAACACAGCTATCATTGGAACATTAAAAATTCCCTGTCCCTTCCCTAATTAAATCAATATCGATTTAATATTAAAATCACTGTAAAAACTTATTGCGAAAAATATTACCCCAGCCAGGGTTCTAACCTGGAATCTCCCGCATTCCGTTCGGGTGTCTTAACCAATTCGACTACCGGGGCATGTGGTAATATTTATCGCAATAACCAGATAATAATAATTTGAACGTCTTTCTCAGGCGACGTGAATAAACAATAAATTCTTAAGGACTCTCGAAAATTCAAATACAATATAATTGGCCATGAGAGTCAAACGCGGTACTTAGTGCGTATTTTTAATCAAACTGATTAAATTATATTCCGTAAGTTTCCAACATATTATAACTGCGCGCCGATTATTTGTCGGACTTTAAACACAGCTATCATTGGAACATTAAAAATTCCCTGTCCCTTCCCTAATTAAATCAATATCGATTTAATATTAAAATCACTGTAAAAACTTATTGCGAAAAATATTACCCCAGCCAGGGTTCTAACCTGGAATCTCCCGCATTCCGTTCGGGTGTCTTAACCAATTCGACTACCGGGGCATGTGGTAATATTTATCGCAATAACCAGATAATAATAATTTGAACGTCTTTCTCAGGCGACGTGAATAAACAATAAATTCTTAAGGACTCTCGAAAATTCAAATACAATATAATTGGCCATGAGAGTCAAACGCGGTACTTAGTGCGTATTTTTAATCAAACTGATTAAATTATATTCCGTAAGTTTCCAACATATTATAACTGCGCGCCGATTATTTGTCGGACTTTAAACACAGCTATCATTGGAACATTAAAAATTCCCTGTCCCTTCCCTAATTAAATCAATATCGATTTAATATTAAAATCACTGTAAAAACTTATTGCGAAAAATATTACCCCAGCCAGGGTTCGAACCTGGAATCTCCCGCATTCCGTTCGGGTGTCTTAACCAATTCGACTACCGGGGCATGTGGTAATATTTATCGCAATAACCAGATAATAATAATTTGAACGTCTTTCTCAGGCGACGTGAATAAACAATAAATTCTTAAGGACTCTCGAAAATTCAAATACAATATAATTGGCCATGAGAGTCAAACGCGGTACTTAGTGCGTATTTTTAATCAAACTGATTAAATTATATTCCGTAAGTTTCCAACATATTATAACTGCGCGCCGATTATTTGTCGGACTTTAAACACAGCTATCATTGGAACATTAAAAATTCCCTGTCCCTTCCCTAATTAAATCAATATCGATTTAATATTAAAATCACTGTAAAAACTTATTGCGAAAAATATTACCCCAGCCAGGGTTCGAACCTGGAATCTCCCGCATTCCGTTCGGGTGTCTTAACCAATTCGACTACCGGGGCATGTGGTAATATTTATCGCAATAACCAGATAATAATAATTTGAACGTCTTTCTCAGGCGACGTGAATAAACAGTAAATTCTTAAGGACTCTCAAAAATTCAAATACAATATAATTGGCCATGCGAGTCAAACGCGGTACTTAGTGCGTATTTTTAATCAAACTGATTAAATTATATTCCGTAAGTTTCCAACATATTATAACTGCGCGCCGATTATTTGTCGGACTTTAAACACAGCTATCATTGGAACATTAAAAATTCCCTGTCCCTTCCCTAATTAAATCAATATCGATTTAATATTAAAATCACTGTAAAAACTTATTGCGAAAAATATTACCCCAGCCAGGGTTCTAACCTGGAATCTCCCGCATTCCGTTCGGGTGTCTTAACCAATTCGACTACCGGGGCATGTGGTAATATTTATCGCAATAACCAGATAATAATAATTTGAACGTCTTTCTCAGGCGACGTGAATAAACAATAAATTCTTAAGGACTCTCGAAAATTCAAATACAATATAATTGGCCATGAGAGTCAAACGCGGTACTTAGTGCGTATTTTTAATCAAACTGATTAAATTATATTCCGTAAGTTTCCAACATATTATAACTGCGCGCCGATTATTTGTCGGACTTTAAACACAGCTATCATTGGAACATTAAAAATTCCCTGTCCCTTCCCTAATTAAATCAATATCGATTTAATATTAAAATCACTGTAAAAACTTATTGCGAAAAATATTACCCCAGCCAGGGTTCGAACCTGGAATCTCCCGCATTCCGTTCGGGTGTCTTAACCAATTCGACTACCGGGGCATGTGGTAATATTTATCGCAATAACCAGATAATAATAATTTGAACGTCTTTCTCAGGCGACGTGAATAAACAATAAATTCTTAAGGACTCTCGAAAATTCAAATACAATATAATTGGCCATGAGAGTCAAACGCGGTACTTAGTGCGTATTTTTAATCAAACTGATTAAATTATATTCCGTAAGTTTCCAATATATTATAACTGCGCGCCGATTATTTGTCGGACTTTAAACACAGCTATCATTGGAACATTAAAAATTCCCTGTCCCTTCCCTAATTAAATCAATATCGATTTAATATTAAAATCACTGTAAAAACTTATTGCGAAAAATATTACCCCAGCCAGGGTTCGAACCTTGAATCTCCCGCATTCCGTTCGGGTGTCTTAACCAATTCGACTACCGGGGCATGTGGTAATATTTATCGCAATAACCAGATAATAATAATCTGAACGTCTTTCTCAGGCGACGTGAATAAACAGTAAATTCTTAAGGACTCTCCAAAATTCAAATACAATATAATTGGCCATGAGAGTCAAACGCGGTACTTAGTGCGTATTTTTAATCAAACTGATTAAATTATATTCCGTAAGTTTCCAACATATTATAACTGCGCGCCGATTATTTGTCGGACTTTAAACACAGCTATCATTGGAACATTAAAAATTCCCTGTCCCTTCCCTAATTAAATCAATATCGATTTAATATTAAAATCACTGTAAAAACTTATTGCGAAAAATATTACCCCAGCCAGGATTCTAACCTGAAATCTCCCGCATTCCGTTCGGGTGTCTTAACCAATTCGACTACCGGGGCATGTGGTAATATTTATCGCAATAACCAGATAATAATAATTTGAACGTCTTTCTCAGGCGACGTGAATAAACAATAAATTCTTAAGGACTCTCGAAAATTCAAATACAATATAATTGGCTATGAGAGTCAAACGCGGTACTTAGTGCGTATTTTTAATCAAACTGATTAAATTATATTCCGTAAGTTTCCAACATATTATAACTGCGCGCCGATTATTTGTCGGACTTTAAACACAGCTATCATTGGAACATTAAAAATTCCCTGTCCCTTCCCTAATTAAATCAATATCGATTTAATATTAAAATCACTGTAAAAACTTATTGCGAAAAATATTACCCCAGCCAGGGTTCGAACCTGGAATCTCCCGCATTCCGTTCGGGTGTCTTAACCAATTCGACTACCGGGGCATGTGGTAATATTTATCGCAATAACCAGATAATAATAATTTGAACGTCTTTCTCAGGCGACGTGAATAAACAATAAATTCTTAAGGACTCTCGAAAATTCAAATACAATATAATTGGCCATGAGAGTCAAACGCGGTACTTAGTGCGTATTTTTAATCAAACTGATTAAATTATATTCCGTAAGTTTCCAACATATTATAACTGCGCGCCGATTATTTGTCGGACTTTAAACACAGCTATCATTGGAACATTAAAAATTCCCTGTCCCTTCCCTAATTAAATCAATATCGATTTAATATTAAAATCACTGTAAAAACTTATTGCGAAAAATATTACCCCAGCCAGGGTTCAAACCTGGAATCTCCCGCATTCCGTTCGGTGTCTTAACCAATTCGACTACCGGGGCATGTGG